>JAFBJS010000402.1:0-18115 GCA_016785265.1 Paraplagusia blochii
GCAGTACTGATTGCACTCATTTTGACGGGTTTCTCAAACTGTGGCCCGAAGGCCATGTCTGGCCCACAAACCTCTTTCATGTGGGCTACAACCAGATATCACTACAAAGATTATTAAAGTCTTCAATCCATCTACTTTAATAATAAAAATATTTCAAGAATATTTATAAAGAATTCAATTAAGGTAAATTCCTAAATCTATACTATTATACAGTATAAAATGCATTGAAACATGCCACGTGTCTATATGTTAAAAATAACTTATAAAACAATGTTGCCCATGTCCAGAATTTACATAAAAAAACTAAATTTTGATCAAATTCGTTGTTTTCATGGATATTCTTTCCAGGACTTTATTGTTTTGTGTATTTTTTGTCTTCCTTCTTGTTTCCTTCATGGTAAAACCTTTCTGCACTGATGTTCTGCCAGTGTTCTGGTCTAAATCCAGCAGCCCCTCATATGTTTATATATAGACTGGTCCCAGGCTGATACCTGAACTGGGTTAATTCTTCCAGGGCTTGATCTATTATTCTGAGATTCCAGAGAACCCAAATATCTCAGAGAAAGCCTAGTTCCATTATGTTGACTGTTAAAAAATACAAAGAGAAAGGACTGATAGGTAAAAGTTACAAGTAGGATTTTTGATCTTTTTTATTGCACAAATACACACAGTTTCCACCACTAAAACAAAGCTGAATTGGCATCTTTAGCATCACATCACATTACAAACTTTCCACAATTCACAGCAGATCACCTTCCAAGACCAGGTCAACCAACTGGGAACGGTGTTGCTGAGTTTGTACTAACAGGTAGATTTTCAGATAATGTCCCAACACCAGCCCCTGACATTTGTAGCAGCCTGAAACAGGTTAATATCGTGTTTGTGTTGTAGTTCCTAAAAGCAAGCTCACGCATCGGACCTCATCTAAAAATAACAAGACAAGCTTCAAATTCAAATGACCTATAAAATAAGTTTCCTTTCTTTAAACAGAAATAATTTAATAATGTGAAATGTGAAAAAGAAGGCGTCACGTTGCTGTAGTTCTAACAGGTTTCTAATATTAGTTCAATAATAGTCAGAAGAAATGTCTTTGTTAATGCTTGGACCTATTGGGAGTAAATTATCCAATAGGTGATGATATTTTCCTGTCTTTTTAGGTCATGTCTTGGACCATACGTAGTTGTCTAAAGCCAGATGTTGTTCCATGTTCCTAACATGGGACTTCCCTTAAATTAGCAAATTTGTAAGATTTCTTGTAGAGGTTCAAAAACTCTGTTCTTTGAAGCTATTACTTTACGGAACAAAAAACGTTGTTTCTTTTTTTCTACCTTTTTATGTTGTGTAAATGTATCCTCTATCGTGGTAAGGTGAAGGTTGGCCTGATGCAACACTGTTTTTGTTGTATATGTGTATCTTAAAGTCCTTTTTTTGGGGGGAGAAATACATGAGAGTCACCGGAATGCAGCGCGAATTGTGCGATCATTGAGTGGTTGCGTTGGACGGAAATTGTCTCCCAACATCCCATCATTCCCCTCCGGGAGCTCTGCTCCTTTTCCATGGGAACGCAGTCGGCGGAACTCCTCAATCTTCAGAAAAAGGGAAAAGTAATAAAGTTTTGCTTAAACTAGTTGCGATTATCTCTTTTACTTTTAGTGTTATTTGCCTTCGAGTTAGTGTCACATCAGCCTACACAAACACGACAAACACTGCAAGGAAGCAATGCTTAAACACAATCCTTCAAAAGCAACAAATGTACAGACTAAAAAAGTCAAAATTTCACAGTCAACCGTTGTCTCCCTACAGTATTCTTAACTTTTATATTGTATTTTTACCTGCAACTGTGAGATGGTGAGAGGATAACGGTAGAGAATCCAGGTCACATTTTCACTGCAGGGTGGGGTGGTCAGAGACCCTTCATAAACCCAGTAGTCTCTCAGTAATGGGTCTGGGGAATAAAGTGGAGTTCAGAGAAGACATTACAACAGAAAGCATTTCAAGGACAGAGCAGAGGAGTCACTGTGACACTGTGGTCACATGACCAGAGAACACTGACTGTCTGTATGTGTCACATCAGTGATTTAACAGAGCGGTCAAATCCTCCTTTCAGTGTTTAAGATACTATTAAGTTACTGACCAGGTAACAGAGTGTTGGGGTTGAAGCAGGGAATGATCTTGTTCTTCCCCTGGAAATAGAAACAACAGTTATTACCAATGTTATTAGGATGTATTGTATTTTTATGACAACAACACAGACAGGAAGGTTTGGAGAAAAAGCTACAGAATCCAGATTGAGATGGTTTGGACATGTTCAGAGGAGGGACAGTGGAGACATTGGTAGAAGAATGATCCTAGAGATGAAGCTACCAGGTAGAAGACAAAGAGGAGATTTGATGGATGCAGTGAGGGAGGACATGGAGGTAGTTGGAGTTAGAGTAGAAAACAGAGAGGACAGGGTGCTCGCCGTGGCAACCCCTGAAAAAGGGACAAGCTGAAAGCAGCCAAACAGAAATGTTTGGATGGTCAGGACTGCTGAACTACAGGACCTTTAATAGTAAATGTCCTCACCTTGTACTGCAGGTCCTGCAGAACTTCTGTTACAGCCTTCAGACCGAGATGCTCCTTCCCAATCTGATTTAAAAAAATAATACATACTGTATATTAGTACACACACATAGTACCTGTCTCTTATACACATCTGGACACCGTGGCAACCCCTGAAAAAGGGACAAGCTGAAAGTAGCCAAAAAGAAATTTTTTGATGGCGAGGACTGCTGAACTACAGGACCTTTAATAGTAAATGTCCTCACCTTGTACTGCAGGTCCTGCAGAACTTCTGTTACAGCCTTCAGACCGAGATGCTCCTTCCCAATCTGATTTAAAAAAATAATACATACTGTATATTAGTACACACACATAGTACACATTTGATTTTATCTCACGGACCAAAAATAGGCCAGATTTGGCCCCCGGGCCAGAGTTTGACACCTGTTATATACAGTATATTACGCAAACTTGATAGTTGTGTAATATTTGAACAATCTGGTGTTGTCTTCCAAGGTTGTCAAAAGTCAGGCTAACCTTTATTACCTAAGCTTTCTGAAGGAATCTTTTTTAATAATGTTTTTCTTTTTTTTTTAATAATGTGCTGTAGTTTGTTTTCCTGTCCTCGGCCGCACTCACCTCACAGAACTCACTGACAGATTTCATCTGTGGTTGATCACTGCAGCAGTGCGTCACGGCTTAATCACAAGTTCATCGTTTTTTCGAAACTAATCTGTTGCGTACATGCTCAGCTGCTTGGAATAATATTTCATACAATTCCTGGAAGGAAAAGCTCTTAAAGAGCACTGAAGTGTAGACAAAGTCAGGGTTTTTTTTTTTACTAAAACACTTTCATGTTCATGGATAAATGTTAGTTTTTGGTCAGTTTTGTGCAATATTTGTTCTGTGCTTCTTTAATAGTCACCTTTCTTACTTTATTAGTATTACTATGGTTAATATTGTTGGTCAGTTAATATAATTTTCTGCCTTTTCTTGCAATATAATTTATTTTGCGAGGCATTGTGTGCAATTTTTATTCATTTATTTTTTCATTTTAGTTTATTTTTTTCTAAATTTCTTGGAATATTCTGCTGAAGTTCTCAACTCATTAGGTTTTCATCTATGCAGGTCATTTCATCCAAAATGTATTACGACAATGGCAACTGGACAAAGTCTTAGCCTCTTTATGAAGAGGTGAATTGTCTCGAAGGAACCAACTTTGTCCAATCATGCGGCTTTCTTTTTTCCTTCTTTTTTTTAGACTGAAATACAGCCACTGTGATGGATGTGTACCTGGACGAAGAGGGCGATGATGAGGACTCCGTTCTTCTTCCCCAGCGCGTCCTCTAAGTTCTTGAACAGAGTGCTGTTCCAGTGAATCAGGTGGAGCTGAGCATGGAGAGACAACAGGACACAACTTGAACTGAGTGTCTGTTGTGGTGAACAGGTGTAGTGAACAGCAATGAGAGTCTTTATCACCAGCTGGTGCTGATTGATGGTTTCCAGTCTTAGTTCCAGTGAGACGTTTAATGACTTTCTGTTTGTCCCCCTGACTGTGGCTTCAAACCCTCCCGTTGGAACCACTGTCATTGTCTTTACTAGTATTCATAAATATAATCATATACCTTTGAAGAGGACAATAATTGAAAAACATGTGTTCTTAGACCATATGTTATTGGACGTCCAATGACTGACCAGCACCAAATAACGGTGTGTTTTTCTATGCACCATCTCATTTGTACAGCAGGGGCTGCTGATGAGTCCTTAGGAGATCACTGTGACTTTGTTTACTGGGTTTTTTGAGTTTTTTTTCTGTTTAATAGACTTTGCGCACATATTTACTAAAGGCTGGGACAAACAAGACTTGACACATTGTTTCCAAACTGTTGAGTCCAACAAAACAAAGAGAAACGAGAAAAAGACTCACAAAGAATCCAATCCAACCAAATTGAACCAAAAAATTGTTGTCATATAATTAATTCAGTAAAAAAAAAAAAAATTTTTCAAGAAAACTAATCTTGAAGTCAAAATAGCTTTAAATGACCAACAAATACATCGGAAATGCTGAAGGACAACTTATAGGGAATGACTGAAACTGATTTATATTTATATTTATATTTATCTATATATGAGCATGTTCATGGGTGTATGTGTGTACTGCTGTCTGTGTACCTCCATGGGGAAAGCCTTGAAGTTGACTGTATGCTCTGAACCTCTCTGGTTCTCCTTTCCCCAGTGGAATCGAACTTCGTGAAGCTCATACTCGTGGTCGCTCGGTAGCGGACCTCCACTGACCACTGGTCCCAGGTAAACCCAAGGCATTGTCCAACCGTGCAACAAACAAAATAAGTCAGGGAGAAACGGAATGTTCCAAGGTCAACATCTTAAGTCAACAGCGTTTGTTGCTACGTCTGTCTTCTGAGAGTCACCTGATTTGGATTTGAGAATGATGCGCACGGTGTGTCCGTCGTTGATGACCTCGCAGTCTCGGCACACGACGTAGTTTGGTGATAAACTGACATCTAGAAGGGAGGGGTCGTACTGGGCCTCCCGGGAGTTCAGGTTTATCGGAGACTGAAACTCACCGTTGGCTCCTGGGAAATGGAGTCCCCACTCTACACCTGTGGATAAAGAATCAGGGAATTATTTAGTTTGCAGTGTTCGTAACTCAAACGTAACTCTCAGGATATCCTAGAACTGGTCTTTACCAGGGATGTCCCAAATTAGTTTCCAATTTTGACTAGTAATTTAATTTCATTGTCACCAAAACTGAAATTTCAGGATTTTAAATGCAATTCCATAAAATTTTTCAAATCCCAGACATCATGGTCATCATCAAGGAAGAATTAATAATGATTTTATCAATATTACACGAATATGTTTATATTAGCCGACTGACTTTAACGGACATCCCTAGTCTTATCCGTACTTTCATGCTTGGACTTTTCAGATGTGTTGCGACAGCAGTGACCGTCATGCAAGTGGAATTTCATGACTGGAATGGCTTCTGGTTTCAAGGCAGACATCAGGAGATATTTCCGCATTGAAAAACAAGGTAAAAGCGCACACAGAAATGATCATCTGAGCCCTCACTCAGATTATGAAGTACATCCACATGAACAGTGGTCACATCCAATCATCTGACAATGATAAACACAGTGGCTCAGTGGTTTAGATGAACCACAGTTGGTTCTCTCATATATTCAGAGCAGAGTAGGATACAGAGAACACAGAGCCGGACATGAGGGAGAGGAGGAAGCAGAAACATCAGCAACTGTTCCCTCCGTCCACTATCACATTCTCTCTGCGCTCAGCAACTGAAGCCTTGACAACGACTGACTAGAGGCAGTGAACGCTTCACTGCAGCTAAACGACACACAAAAGACTGAGAAGAGACAGAAGAGGTGAAAGGAACTTATTTTTATTCTAATCCAGGTCTGTCAAACTCAAACTCACAGTGGGACAAAATTAAAAACTGGGACAAGGCATCGTTGAAACTTAGTATTTGTTGAAAAACTGACAGCAGATGTGTTGTTTGCCTTCTCTATAGGTCTGTAATGTGAATATTTTCATAAGAAAACAAACGTTTGTGTGAACACTGAATCTGACATTTTTGTTCTGTCCAGTCTGTTTATATGTTTTTCACTAAAATCACCAATCCTGATGATCACATCAGAACCATTGTAAGGTCATTTTCGTTACCAACAACCCACTGGTTCTATAGTCATGTCACCACACAAATCAGTAGCTGACAGGTGATCTACATCATAGAAATGTTATTTTTTCTTTGAAACAGGAAGTGGTCAGATTGCAAATTGATAGAAACTTTACTTTGACCGTTCAGAGACAGATTCTTAATTTGTTGTTGGTGAGTAATTTGTTCTGGTAGAAAACGCTAAAAACTGTCAGGATTTTCAAGCCAAAAAAAAACATTTCCAAAACATTTCCTGGAATAAAAAAAGACAGAACAAAGAAAAACACTTTTAATATTATTAACTTAGCTTTTCACTGTAACATTGTTTTCACGAGACAGACGTTCTATTTGTAAGCCATTGATTTGATTGGACACTAATCAGTTTAAGAACCTTTAAACATCACACAGAATACTCACAGAAGGAATTTCACACTTTCAGTAACACAGCTCATCCCTCAGTGCAGCGGAGAGAGAGAGACAACAGACTGTCACGTTATGTTGACACAGACCAACAACGTGGCACAGAAGATTCTGATTTCAGAGTTTGTTTGATTTTGATCATTGCTTCATTATTATCCAGTTATACTGGATTTAGGATTGGCATTTAAAAATGACATTTTATTTGCCTCGGGTTAAGTATATATATTTAAATATGCAAAACCTATGTGTTAATAAATATTTCTGAAATTGATTATTTTTTTTAATTCCTCATTTAAAAAATCTGCAGCACTTTAGGACTTTGTTGTAAGGAAAATGCTGTTGACGTTTCTGTGGGCCAAACAAAATGACTTGGTGGGCCACACAAGGCCTGCTGGCCTTGAGTTTGACACATGCACTTCTCACCAGAAACTACCACTGATTCTGATGATAAATATTACATGGTACCGATAACAGAATTAAAAGGAGATCATGAAGAAAAGAAAAAAATAAATTGCGATTATTTATTTATTTGCAAACCAACACATTTACGTGGTTTAGTTAAAGTTGTAACAAAAGGGACAGATTTAGTTTTATTTACCCAACAATTTTCCAGTTGAGTCAGTCGGTCATTATGGAGGACATCATCTCAGCAGACGTGATCATCTGACAGACTGAACACGTGTCGTCTTTTATTACATTAACTCATATTTACTGTGTACAGTATATAAAAGAAGTGGCACTGACTTTGAATAAGCAGCTGCTGCCTGATAAATAATATATGAAGATTTGACAAAAGTGTTATTTGAGACAATATATTTATTATTGCTTTTTAAATTTCACATTTATTGTTTTTTTTTTATTTTTATTCTGTTTATGTCCGGTGTTAGTGTTTTGACCTGTATATAAATGAAAAAAAAATACATGAACCTTATTTAGTCGTAACATCATTTCCACAGTCTGTGACCATTGACTCAGTTGTGGGTGGTGACCTGGGTCAAACCTCTGGGCCACCTGACCACTGAGTCCTGTGTCTGAGGTGGAGGACGTCCTACCTTCCTCGTAGCCCCAGGTCTTCTCATCCTTCTGGTTACAGTTTGACTCCTGGTTCATGTTGTCACCCATGTTGCACCAACTGTTTGGTCACGGTAGCTGCAAAACCAGTCTGTCTTCCCAGGTCCTAGTAGTGTCCTTGTCACACTGGTTTTGTCCACACTCTTGGACAATAGGAGTCCTGTCCTTGCAGTATGTTGGATGAGAAGTTCTCTCTGGGTTCCTCTTGGTCGTTTTATTTCTCTCTCTTCTCTCTGTCTCTCTCTGTTCTGCTCTGGTCGGATCTACCTGATACTTCTCCTGTTTCTTCTTCCTACAACTTTGAGTGTTTTCAGGACTCCGTGCCCCTGAACGTCTCCTATCTCTCTGTTGCTCCTCCCTCCTCTCCGTCTCACTCTCTCTCTGTCTCTACCTCCTTCCTCTCCCTCTCCCTCCCCCTCCCTCTGTCAGGTGTGCTGCTCGATCCTGGCTACACTTCTATATGATGACAGATCCAAATATTTTTACTCTTCTGTATCTGAATTCTGTTTTTCTTGATCTTTTCCAGGTCGACATTTCTGCTAAATGTCAGACGTTTGGTCTGTGAACTTGTGTGTGTTCTGGAATGCTGGAAGGAAGGTCATGGTGTTGTTTCTCTTGGAGGCCGCCCCATCCACAGCCCTTGGGCAAAGGAAACAGCAGTGGGTGAAAAAACATTCAGAAAGACAACGAGGTGCTGACACTTTCACAGGGAATCGCTGTTGTCACTGAAAATTTAACGGATCCACGCACAGAAAATGACTGTGTTTTTATGGCAGCACTACTGGCACTTTGTTTTTCTTATTTTCCTCCAAATCAGTCCAGTCAATCATATAAGTTTTATAGTCATATAAAAAAACAGTTACAGGAAACAAACAGGCGGTAACAGCAGTTCAGGGACAATCTGTTTTTCTGGAACCATATCCTCCAGGCAGCTGATGTTAATTGCCCTACATTCCTGTACCCTCTCCAAAAAATTAACTGAATCCTATTCACATATTGCCAGTTTGTACTTAAAATTATATGACAAATGTATCTATATTTACGTCTATTTAAAAGTATGAATTGCAAATCCCCTAGAATAAATTATCTCAAAAACAAACAGAAACAAATTGTGAATAAAACTTGCATACTTCTGCATATAATTGAAGAAATGCTTAATGTATCCCAATCATCAACAAATATGATACATGTTTTGCACCCATGTGTACATTCTGCACTAAGATTAAAGATTAAATTTTTTTTTTTCATTGTGACGTTGTGACCACAGCGCACAACAGCTCCGCTCCCTTAACCACTAGGCCACCAAGTGCCCTGCACTAAACTACTGCTCTTAAAAAGTGATAAAATTAAAATGATAGCACATATTTTCCTAAATAAAGTTGTCCTTAATGAGTTCCTTGTATGGTTCCACCAGCTGCTGATCGCCATCAGGCGACGCATTGGAGAAACGCAGTTTAACTTGGTGCTATAGCTCCCTCTGTCAGGAAAATGTTTGTTACTACATCACGACCCTTTCCCCAAATACTAACTCCGTCCGCTGCAGTATGGGCAAGGCCCTCACTTTTAGTGAAAAAAAACTACAGATAATGAACATTTTTATTATCGTATGAATCTTTAAATTATTTTTAAAACAACGACATGTTTATACTCAGAAAACCCAGCGTGCAACGTCGCTATTGGTAATGATTTATGTCAACAATAAATAGGTTTAACTTAATAATCCATGTAAAACAACAAACAAGTGCATTTACTTTCTAAAAACAATATACACTGTGGCTTAATAAAGATTTATTACGCTATACTTTTTTTAATTATTTTAAAAAAATGTATTTTGAAAATGTATTTGTTTGTTGGCGTAGCGTATCAATTAGTGGAATCAGAAATCCAGTTAACACAATCCTTTGGCCTTTGATATGCCCTTAAAGCCTTATAAATCGTTATAGGTCCGTTATAAGCTTATAATATTACACAGCAGGGACGCGAACACACCTTTATATTTTCCGAGGAGTCCCCGAATGCATCATATTGTAGCGTGGCGAGGGCGGGCCGTATGACGTAACGAGGAGTCTTGGGCTGTTTATTGTTCCTTCGTCAGCAGCACAGCCAGAAAAAAACAGGCTAGCAGTGTTCCAGCGATCTTTGTCACACACTTCATAGGTGATTTGACCAGAGTGTGACAGTCGACACAACTGACTGTACCGACCAGGGGCCATGGCTTACGCGTACCTCTTCAAATACATCATCATCGGAGACACGGGTAGGCCTGTAGTGAGTACGGCGGCCGTCTGTGGGCTGTTAGCCGAGCCCAGTATTTCCGCAGTGTTGGTCTGTCCAATGACGTGGTAAAAGCCGAGCGGCAGGCAGTGGGATGACAGGTCCAAATATTCACCCTTAACACCCATAACTGACAATTGTGAACACGGTAGACTTTCTGCACAGTTGTTGTTTCAACGACCTGCCGTATAGAACCTTTAAAACGCCTTGTTGACTGATAAAAAGCGAACTTTGGGCCTTTGTCTGCTCTCTCTCCTGTCGAGGGTGGAGGTGGATCCGCTGTTAGCGCCGCCTGTGCTAACTGTCAGGCTATTGTTGCCTTAATGCCCAAACAGCTGCCAACACTGTCCTTTAAAACCCTTCTGTATCTTCGCCTGTAAACGTGAGACCTCGACGTCTTTAGTGTTTATTCTTTTTTATTTATGGGTCTTTAAAATAAGAGGATGGTGAAAACCAACCCCGGTGGTTAGAAAAGGCCAACATGTTTAAGCTAAAGCTAAATTTGGCTTGAACTGTTCTCAATTGTGCATCTATTCTCGATATATGACATGCTAATACACGTTGTTTTTTAATACTTAATTTGTGGGGGGTTTTATAAAGCGTGGTCAACATTAAATGTCATGTGTTGGTATCTGTTAGCTGCATAGGTGAAGGGCCTACTGTGTAGCAGGTGCACATAAAACTGGTGCTGTGTTATAATGTTCAATTTTGTAGTAGATTTACGTTAGTTTGGTTTGTGGACTAAAACAAATGTCTGAAAATATCTTATTTATGTTTTCAAGACAAAACAACACTTTAGTAAGAATTCTGTTCACAAAATTGTAAAACAAATCATTCTAATACTTAATTGTGTTCATAATCCTGAGTTTAATCCACAAGATTTGGAGAAAATTTGTTTTTCAGGTAGACATTTAACCTTTGGATGGTTGCTAAGGAGATTTATGTTGATAATCAGGTGCTATTGTAAAAGAGGTATTGCCTGTCAGGGCTGTTTACATGGCTGTTTACCTTTGGCTGCTCTAAACAGTGTTGCAGCCAAGAAACTAACCTGATTATATGTATCCTCGCACCAAAAATAGTGCAGTGGACCTGTGTTCAAAGTTCCAGAGTGTCTGACCATCATCACATTAGTGTTTCAGAAGTTGCAGTCACTCTTAACCAGTTTACTTTTACATCAATATTAACTACTGTCATATTGGAAGATAATCTACAACTAACCACAGGCACAGTGACACTTTATCTTTCTAACTGTTCTGTTTTATTTTCATATTATAGCTGTATGGGTTAATCAGAATTAGTCGCTGATTATGCAAATTAGGTGACCAAGAAAAATACAGTGAAGGAAACGTGCATTCTTTGAATGTTTTCTGTTCAAAAATACTAAAAGCCAACTAGATCTTTTTACTTATTGTTTTGTTTCCTATAATACACAGCCTTCTAGACTATTTTCACTACATTTTTTACTATTATTTTTTTCTGAACGATTGACCATTTGTTCAGTTGTGAGATATTTTATAAGAAGAATAAATCAATTCATTATTTCTTTTTTTCTCATCAAGTGGATTAAAGTATAGAAAGGAGTAAGGAACTTGTTCTAAGTTATTGTTGTTTATGCAGGAACAACCAGGGTAACCCTGGGTTTGTGCTCTCACCTTGCAGCAAAAAGGACTCTAGTTCAGTTTCCTGTTTGGCTGTACTGTATGTATGGAGTTTGTATTGACTTTCTATGTGTGCTGACAGGTTCTCTTTTTTTCTTTTATTGTCCTGAAACAAGCATATTTGGCCTGAGGTGTGATCCCTTGGGTGACAAAACCCTGAAAAGTCATAGGATTTTAGGAGAAGATTTTACTGTTTAATTCTTTTCAGTCCAATTTAATTTTATGGCGGCATCTAACTCCATTTGGCACGTTACTTTTTGGATTTATTATCTCACTTCTTGCAGAAATGCAGAAATGAAATCATCATAACTTGATATTGAACATTTTATGTCCAGACTCTGTACACTGGTCTCCATGTTGTGAATGTTGCAACTGTTGCATCATCTTTAATGTGACCCCCACACAAACACACAAGTGCTAAATTTAATTTTTTGTTGTTGTTGTCGTCGTTGTTGTTAATTTCTTTTAGAGATCTTTAAGGAGATTGGGGCTTCTACTGTTGGTTCCACGCAGGGAACACTGGAATTGAATAACCCCTGGGGTTATACTGCATTAAGCCAATTTAGCACGCAGTATTTGTTTAAACTGCAGTATTTACAAATAGCTCTGTTGCATAAATGTCAACAGACTTTTTTTTAGCTATCATTTCAGAATTGCTATTACAGCCCAGCTTAATTTTTCTGTTTCTAATTTGTTTGAAAACCTGAAGCCAACAAACAACGTTGGATTCAAAGCAACATAAATATCCATTATCCTTAAGGTCTGACTAATTGTGTTCCTCTCTGACATTCACCAACTGTTTTGTATGTGTTTCTCACGCCTACAGAAGTATGGTGAAGTGACAATGACATAATGGCAACACATCTTTACAGCTGCACTTGCTTTGATCTTTGTGTCTCTCTCCATCTCTGATGATTATCATCACCACACCATTCCTGCCTAGCAACGCACTGCCTCGCAGCGGTAACCCTTGGAAACTAAGAGGAGGAAGACCACAACCCTCAGTGTCACCTCCCATGATCTGATCTATGTCTCTCTCTGTTTCCTAGTGGGCTCATTAGAATGCTCTCCCATCCTCAGCCTCCCACCAGGATCTTACCTAATGCGTATTGTCAGTAGGTTTCAAAAGTCCTGCTAATTTCATAATGAGCTTCAGTTTGGTATTTCACAAACGGCTCAACCAAAGGTCCTATTCTTCACCCTGTTGTGACATTCAATCAGGTGACCAGAGTCTTCAGAGACGGAGAGTTTCTTGTCAAAATGCTCTGTGATGCCAGAGGTTGAGGGAGAACGGTCAGGTCAGGCTAGTTCAAAAGGATAAAAAAAAGATCAAGAACTTCTTTTTTTAGAAATATAAATATATACTATATATATTTATATATATATATATATATATAAATATATATAATATAAATATATACTTCATCCACCTTTCCATCCATCACAGAGAATTTATGGAGGGGGCGGAGATTCTTGAGAGAGCAGAGTTGGACTCCAGTACATCCAGTAAACTCTACACTTGTGTTAATGAGGAGCAGATTCTACAGGGCGTTTGGAAAACCAACAGTGGCTTTTATACAAACAACCAAACCAGCTGCTCCACTGACACGCTCAGCTGAAGTCAGCACGAAAGACTACTAGAAGACGAGTTACGCAGGGTCTGCAGGTTATTTTAAGCGAATCATGCCCCCTACGCTGCTAAAAATGACCTTAATCAATATGAATTTCAGGCATTTTTTTACCACGGTCAACTGGAGCACAATGCCTTCTGGGAGTTTGCGGACTCAATATTTGATCTAACCGATCCAACATGAAGTTTCTACTCCCATGGCAGAGAATTCCGGTTGTGTGTGTGTGTGTGTTTGTCACACCTTTATAGAATACAGACTCATTTGAATGTATTTCTCTTTCAGGTGTTGGGAAGTCATGTCTATTACTACAGTTCACAGACAAGAGGTTTCAGCCAGTTCACGACCTCACTATTGGTAAGGACACCATTAACAACGTTAATCATATCATTCATTACATCATTTCATTACATTTTTGTATACTTACAACACATTTTAATAGTTAAATATAGGGATATGTGTGATATGATTGGCTAGGTTTTGGTTAATTATGTGTTAATTATCTGTTAGGATAGGTTTTTTTTTTTTTTAGATCCATGGTTTTGCCAAATGATGTCTTAAAAATAGTTTTGGGGATAAAAGGATTTGCGAAATTCACTAGATGGCAGCATTGCAGGCTCATCATATTAATCTCATTCTGATACTGTGTTTTGTACAGATGAAAAAATACATTTTACCAGGCCTATGTCAGTATCAGTTGATTTTGGAATAGAAAAGTAATTGTTTGGACAATATTGTTACATTAGATCCATCTTTAACTAAGGCTTTTGTTTTGGTATTTTTGCTCTGTGTCAACGTCTGCCATGGTAATTTGCTTCTGTAATAGTCTGACATTGGACACCAATCCACTAGAGTGACAAATTAAGTTATTTTGTATCTTGACATTTATATACAAACTTGTTTAAAAAAATAAAAGTTTAAAGCTAATACATTTCCCAAATGTTGATTATTCTTGTCTCATCTTGTTTGATGTTGATGACTCTGCAGGTCTTTTTTTAGATGAATTAGTTCATTAGTTAGAATTTTAACCTATTCTTATTTAGACCTTTGGTAAATGACCATGCACTTTAATCTGCTCTGTAGTAAACCTGTTGTTTTGTGTCAATCTTCCGTTTTTAGGTGTAGAGTTTGGAGCGAGGATGATCACCATAGACGGCAAACAGATCAAACTGCAGATCTGGGACACGGTAATAAAGCTGCTGCTCATACTGTGCTGTCTGTCTGATGCAAGTGTGTTTAAAGTTACGGGAAGTGTGTTTTTTGTTAAATGTTTTTAAACAATTGCTCGCAAAAGCGCGAACGATTTCAAAGTACACGCAAAAGAAAATACGATACACTCGCGCTTTCTGGTTGTGTAATAATCTCGTTGGCCAGCAGGTGGAGCCAGAGCTCCACGTTGAAATCCAGCTTTGAGCGCTGGCGGCCAGGAACTGCCACACCGCTGCACGTTTTCCTTCCCAACTGCCAGATCAGATTCACCCCACTGTTATTCAATAATACCCTTGGTTAGATGGTTAAATGACGACCAGCAGGAGACAGACTAACGGACTTATGGTGGAGAGACCATTTGGATTATTGTGTAGGCAGAATGACTATTGTGTGTGTGCGTGGACCAGATGGCAGACAGAGCCAGCGATCCCTCTCTTTTACCCTTATTTATCATTTATCCACTAATGGTATTACCAGCTGGTTGGCTGCCCCCCCTGAATGACTGACTGACTGTTCTGGTGGCCAGCTTTCAGTTCCCCTGGTGGCCTGCTGACTGATTCTCTGCCTCTCTATTTCAAATGGCATTGGAGCTGACTAAGGTAAACATTAGATGTTTCCCATTCAGGACCCGCACGTTGACTGGAGTGCGGTCTAAATGGATCTGAAAGGCCAGACCACAAAGACTCCAGAGTGTTCCAAACTGGCTCAGTTTTCTGTGGTTTATCTGGCTGTTTTCACAAATTGTAGCCTTCACGGCTTTGTGAAATCGCCCAGATGACACACAACCCTTTAAATTTTAAGAGTGGAGAGGCATCGGATTTCAAATGCATTTTTGAAGAAATGATCCTGTGCGGACAGAAGGAGGCTCGCTTTTGTCGTACCGTGTTTTTGCCACTCAGTGTCCGTCCGGTGGAGTGGTTGACCGTTTCACCCACCAACAGACTGCCTTCTTGGGTGACAAACTAGCAGTCTGGCCTAGTGATGCAACGGCCAACTGTTTCTGAACCGACTTAGTGATTTCAGATGAGGTCAGAGCTGCAGCTGCTCAGATAGAGAACTGTTTTGTTTTTTTTCCTCCCTCTTTTTTGCCCCGGTCTGGAGGAAACACAGACGACATTGTTATAGTACGTTGGTCAGAGATGGAGGAGGAAAGGACGTGGAGAGGAGGCATGGACAATTGGAGATGGAGAAAGAGTCGATAGTAAAAATGAAAAAAAAAAAAAAGACTGTGACACAGGATAAGATGTACAAGAGCCATGGTTTTCATTTTTGTCATACTTAATTTTAAAGAAACAGGATGTGTCTGTGGTCAGGGGTTAACAAGGTGGTCTGAGGAGCACAATGGTCTTGTTTATCTCTTCTCCAACTGCTGCTTATTAATGTTTATTTGTAAGGAACCACGGATTCAGTTATGGGTTTCCCTCCGTCCCCTTTTTTCCTACGTTTTAAAAAAAAGTCAGCGCCCTAATAAACAGGATGGATTGACCCGCGTGTGACTGAACTAGAGATTCAGGGCTCGGAGACAGAGTAAAGAATTATCGCCATGTGACTCAGATCTGTAGGCTAAAGACGGCAGACCTGAGGTCTAGGAACCAGAGGATCCACATTTAGTCCAGAATCAGTTCAATTATTCAGATCTCAATTTCTGTTTATGAATATATGTATGTGTCTCTGCAGGCCGGCCAGGAGTCTTTCCGGTCCATCACCAGGTCTTACTACAGAGGAGCCGCAGGAGCGCTGCTAGTCTACGACATCACAAGGTAACGTCACGTCAGAAGAACACACACACTCATGGCTTTCTGCTCACTGATTGGATGTTCAGTGAATAGACCATGTTTCTAGGATGGTGTTTGGATAGAATGACTTGTCTGTTGCTTAGAAAATCAATCCAATAAATTAGAAATATATCCTTAAATACTGCGTTATATCGACTCAAAAAATTTGCTAATTCATAAAGGCATGTTTGAGATCTTGTCTCAGTCATTTAACTCTCTTTGTGTTCCATGTCTGACTGACTTTGCTGTTTGTATGTCAGTAGTTAAATTCCACATATATAGAACTGTCTGGACTTGTTGGACGCTAACTGTTTTTTTTATGCTGTAGGAAATTTTAAAAGCTAAATTTAATGCCGTATCTCACCCGGTCAGTGAGTTAAATCAGCTGATGAGCTGGGACGGTGTTAAGTTTCATCTTTCACGGTGGAAAGTTCATCCTCCTCAGGAAGTTTACTTCTGAAAGTAACAAAAGGAGAAATGCACCCTGTGTGTTTTTGTGGTTGAGGGTTAGGAGGACGGTGATGTTGCACCTTGAAACACAGACTAAACTGATCTTTATTTCACAATTTTCAACGTATATTCTAAACCAGCAACGTTCTGTTTGTGTTACAGAAGGGACACCTTCAACCACTTGACGACCTGGTTAGAGGACGCCCGCCAACATTCCAACTCAAATATGGTCATCATGCTCATTGGCAACAAGAGGTAAAAGTTTTTAGGCACAGCAGGAGGAGGTGTTTGGACTGAACCTGCACCTTGAGACTGTTAGTTTTAAACGTTAAAGAAATTGAAATGTTGTGGGAATTTGAAGTGTTCTACCACGTCTGTAGTTACTGACTCGTCCTCTCAAACCAATGTGTGTTTTCAGCGACCTGGAGTCGAGGAGAGAGGTGAAGAAGGAAGAAGGTGAAGCATTTGCCAGAGAACACGGCCTTATATTCATGGAGACCTCAGCTAAGACTGCCTCTAATGTGGAGGAGGTAAATAAACCTCTGAGATTGAATGACTGACAGATGCAGGTTATGGGCGTCTGTTACTGTAAATAGAAGTCTGTTTTGGATATATATTTATTGAATCAATTAAAAATGTCAACTGTAGTGTCTACTGTGTGGGCGTCAAACCTCTATGGCCTCCCGTTCAGCCTGACCCACAGTTTGCAGAGGAGCAGCGAGCTCCTCCTCTCACAGAGACACACCCCTGCTGTTGTTGTGGTTGATAAATGCTTACTGTTGTCCTCGGGGAGCGCTCTCTCACTTATCTACTCACATAAATAATCACATTCCACACAGCACAGCATGATAGTCAAGGGCAGCGTGTGTGTGTGCGTGCGTGTGTGTATGTGCGTGCGTGCAGAGGTGTCTGTGCAAATGTGCACAGCCTTTCTTTCTGGGTTCTGTTGAGATCTGTCTGTCAAATCTGCCAAAATTCTGACATTTTCTTGATAATCTTCACAATCTGGAGCTAAAAAACATACATTTTATTGAGTATTTTTCTCAAAACACAGTTTGTTTATGTACAGTTATTGTGGGAACCATCTTGAATTTCAGTTTTGTTGATAAAAAACAGTGTAGTGTACTGGTATATACAGTAATTTAAGGAAATTACCACCTTATTTTCTTCTGTTTCTTGTCCATTTTAATGCCTGGTACCACTAAAGGTTTATTTCCTGGAGAATACAATGAACACAAAAAACATGAAATGCCTAAAAACAGTACAATACCATAGCTGTGGATGTAAGAACGTAAGGGGTTTGGTTACCTTCAAGAAAACCGTGGAAAATGATTAGATATCAGCTCAGAAATTAAACTCTTTTTATTGTATTTATCCCTGTCTCTTATACACATC
>JAFBJS010000402.1:18966-250884 GCA_016785265.1 Paraplagusia blochii
TGTGTGTGTGTGTGTGTGTGTGTGTGTGTGCGTGCGTGCGTGCGTGCGTGCGTGCGTGCGTGCGTGTGCGTGCGTGCAGAGGTGTCTGTGCAAATGTGCACAGCCTTTCTTTCTGGGTTCTATTGAGATCTGTCTGTCAAATCTGCCAAAATTCTGACATTTTCTTGATAATCTTTACAACCTGGAGCTAAAATATACATTTTATTGAGTATTTTTCTCAAAACACAGTTTGTTTATGTGCAGTTATTGTGGGAACCATCTTGAATTTCAGTTGTGTTGATTAAAAAACAGTGTAGTGTACTGGTATATACAGTAATTTAAGGAAATTACCACCTTATTTTCTTCTGTTTCTTGTCCATTTTAATGCCTGGTACCACTAAAGGTTTATTTCCTGAAGAAAACAATAAACACAAAAAAACATGAAATGCGTAAAAGCAGTACAATACCATAGCTATGGATGTAAGAACGTAAGGGGTTTGGTTACCTTCAAGAAAACCGTGGAAAATGATTTGATATCAGCTCAGAAATTAAACTCTTTTTATTGTATTTATCCAAACCAATGTACCTACAGTGGTGGCAGGCCTTTAGAGAGTCCTGGGTTCAATTCCCCGATGCTTCAACATGCTTGAAAATGTTGAGTCTCCTGTTTAACTTTCATTGGATAACAGTGTCTGGTGCGTGCATAAATGTAAGTTCCAGTTTTAGGCTTTATGACATTAGTTCCACTCATACCGGTTTAGAGACACTAGGAGGTGACTCTATCGGTTTGACTAGGATGGACAAGATCAGGAAGGACATAATCAAGGGGACAACACAGACAGGATGGTTTGAAGTAAAAGCCAGAAGGAGAAACCAGATTGAGATGGTTTGGACATGTTCAGAGGAGGGACAGTGGTTGTATTGGTAGAAGAATGATCCTAGAGATGGAGCTACCAGGTAGGAGACAAAGAGGAGATTGATGCATGCAGTGACGGAGGACATGGAGATAGTTGGAGTTAGAGTTGAGGATACAGAGGACAGGGTGGAGATGGAAATTGCTGGCTCGCTGTGGCAACCCTTGAGAAAAGGGACAAGCCAAAATGAAAAGCAGTATTCTATGGGACCAAAGGACACAGAAGTCAATTTTGATGGCTGTGATTAAAAGAAGGATTGAGATACGGTTCATGGATCGATTAGGAATAGATATTAACGGACTGAGATTAGAATTAAAGTGGTGTGCTTTGGGATTAACAATAGAATTTAACGCAGGGTCTTTTCAAGAATAGCTTTTGAAACCGCGCTTGCGTGCATGTGTATGTTTACCACATTTGTTCCTGCCTGTAGCCTGGCCTATATGATGTGAAATCACACCCCCATACACAGCTGTAGAGCAGCGCTGTGGTGGAAAAGGAAAAAAAAAAAAAAATAGAGGCGCTGTGTATGTGTGTGTGTGCGTGTGTGTCCATGTGCATGCGTGCGCGTGTGTGCTATGATTAATTTGTCTCATTAGTGTCCTCTGAATCCTCCTGATACAGCCTCTCTCCTCCCTCTCCCTCATCTCTTGACACTCCATCCCTCCTCATCCCTTGATGTCCATCATTTGCTCTTTACCTCTCTCTCTCCCCCTCGTCCTCTCTCAACCCCCTCCTCCCATTCTCCTTCCGTTTCCTCCTCCATGCTCTCAGTCGATGTGTCGCCCTCTTTTTTTTTTCTTTTTTTTTCCGGCCAGTGTCTTGCTGCCCTCCCCCTCCTCTCTTCCTCCCTGCTGCTCCCTCTTATCCGTCATCTCTCCCCTTCTCTTGAGCAGTATATCAACCAGTTATACCTCATACATATTCATAACCTCCTCCCTACATCCAGCCACAGTCAGCAGCCAATCGGTGGGCAGCTTTTGTCATGAGGGTCTGTGGGTGGACACTGGGGCCGAGGGGTTGGTCCTGGGAGAGAAATTCCTGTAAGCGTCTCGTCACCATTTCATCCCGTCTCACCTCATCTTCACTGGAAATTATTATAAGCTCCTGACTTTCCGTCCTGAAATGATTACTACCTTTACATGTACAATATAAGATGATGTTTCTGACCTTCTCGGACGTCGCTGTTCCTGATCTTCAGTAACACATTCTAGAAAAAAGCAAACCTGGACTTTGACGAACACCTTGTTTCAAATCTGATTACTTCACTGCCCTTGGTTGTGTGTTTTATTTCAGTGGTTCTCAACTGGTGGGTCCCGGCCCAAAAGTGGGTCGTGAACCCGTTCTGAATGGACAGCTGGTCCAAAAATCCATCATGAGAACCATTCCTATTTTTGGGAATAGGAATGGTTTATTGTTCCATATTGTTCCGTATTTTAACTAATACCTTGGTTTTCTTCGCTAGTAAATGTCATTAGCCAAGCTGTAGTGTGAGACAATAAATGTTGTTCTTCGTGACCTTTGCTTATTTGCTACTTTACACATCGTACACAGGGCCCTTAGTAATTGTTTTTAATGTTTTCCTCTGTTCTCCTGTCCTTGTCTCAGGCGTTCATCAACACAGCCAAGGAGATCTATGAGAAGATCCAGGAAGGAGTGTTTGATATCAACAATGAGGTCAGACACACCTCTCCCTCTCCTACCTTCTCCCTTCCTTACCCTCTTATCCTCTTTATTCCTCTTTTCTAAGGCTGTCAGTCTTTGTTCTCTACTTTCCTCTGTGTGTGGATTTTTTTTTCTTATCAGTCTGTGTGGTTTGCCACGCTCCCTCTTTAAAAAGAAGTGGAAAGGGAGAAATCCTTCCCCTTTTTTTCCTTTCAACTCCAGCAAAACTCCCTTCTCTGTCTCTCTCTCTCACCTGCTTTGCTGTAGTTTCCACTCTGTGTCTCTCTCTCTCTCCCCCCTCCCTCTTTTTCTCCCTCTCTCAGCATCTGCCAGCATATAAATTCCACACATCCCACAAGGTCTCAGTCATTTAAGAAAACAAACAAGTCAGCCAGTCAGTCTGTAGGCTGCCTGTCTAACCAGCCAGCAAGTAAATCGGCCAGATGGTTATCGTCTTAGTAAAAACAGCCTTCCAGACAGGAAAGTCAGGATGCTCACCCGTGGTCAGAGTCTTTTCAAAATGGCAGCTGAGGTGTGACATGTCCACAGTGGCATTTTCTTCTTCGTCTTCTTTAAGGCCACGCCATAGATGTGGATTTTTGACCTACTCGCACACAAAGGCAGCTCACAATAGAGAAAGCAGTCACTAATCTCATCATATTTTCTGTCTGACTGTACTGAAGGAGAGTCAGCTTTATCTTTATTTTTATTTTTTTTACAAACCTGCTACAGATTCTGAGACTACAGGTCTGCAACCTTCAACACCGACAGAGCAGTTTTTATCATTTTAACTTTCATATAACATTCACAAAGACCTGCAGAACTATGCTAATAATTATACTACAGCATTATAGGAATTATACGAAGTCGTGCCTTCAAGACATTCAATGAACCCTGCCGTCTCCTAAAACTATTATCTGTTTTTTTTTTCTATTGTTTTCCTATGAAAAATAAGCTTATTATATTTTTCCCTGTGCAAAAATAGCATAAAGCCTGTGTCAAACTCGAGGCCTGTGGACCAAATGTGGCCAGGAAAGTCATTTGTGTGACTGGGGGGAAACTTTGTGACGTGCTGCTGTTTTTCTTCTTAGTCGTTACATTCATAACTTTTATTACAACTGGCCTTAGTTTGACACCCTGACATAAAATCTCACAGGCTGCCAATGCAGAAATAGCAAAGAGCCACATGTGGTTCATGAGTCGCAGGGTGCGCGAAGAAAGAGAGTCGGGGTAATAACTCGTGTTTCGTGTTTGTTGGTAGTCGATGAAGAGCAGCTGTGTAGTGTAAACTGCATCATAATCCAAACAAGCCGTCGGCGTTCACTTGACCACGTGCAGAACATAAGAAAGCGTGTACACGAGGACACAGCGTAGAGCGTTAACACGCACGCCTCTCCGCTGTAGTATCTTTGCAGTGATGTGCAGTAATCCTGACAGTCGGAAATTGTCAATGGTGAGGCAGACAGTAGTGCCGTTTGCTGGGCCAGCAAATGTTTTTGTTCTTAGTAAGAGTACGGAGTAAAAACAGGCCAGCTGGCCAAACCACATCAGCTGACTGGCTGAGAGAAAGGGAAGCCCCGCCAGAAATGTTGGCAGGCACTATGAGAAAACTCGCACACACGCGCGCACTCAGACACACAGACACAGACGCACACGGTCTAAGCTCAATAAATGTGATTTAAAGGCATACAGTGTTTCCCAGAGGCCCTACTGCTGCTGAGTAGGAAGGAGAGCGGAGCTGGGAGGTAGAGCGATAAATATACTAAGCAGGAGAGAGGGGCTGAGAGAGGGAGTGATGAGGAAACACAGGGAGTGAAAGTGACCACTGGTACTCACAGGAGGAGAGAGAGGAGGAGAGTCAGAACTTTTTGTCTGGATTGAATGAAAAAAACAATTAACAGTATCAAAACTAAATGGACGTTTACGTGCTGGAAATCATGAACATATTGCTGCATCTACCCTAAAGTCAAATTTGTTCATTGCTGGTTTCATTAGAGCAACGATTCCCGACCTTTTTAGCGTCGCAAACCAGTTAAATATCAATGTATGATGATAAGTTCAACTAGATAAATATACCTCAGGCATTAAACTGGTATTTCTTAATCATGTTAATTAACGTTAATCCTCTGTGTATGAGGCAGCAACTTTATTAGCAGCAACCAAATCAGGCAACTGAACACGTGTGTCAAGTGCGAGTCATGGCCAAATGCAAAGAAGATGATTCTGTGTCATAATTGAAACAGAAATATAGTAAGTTCTGCATTTTTTTTTTCTGTGCGGCCCAGTACTAGTTGGCCCCAGGACCAGTACTGGTCCACGGCCCGGACTTTGAGACCACTAATATGGACCAAATAGGGAGGGATCACATCCTCAGTTGTCATTGTTGCTTAAGTATGAAGCCAAAAGTGGATAATGCTGAAAAATCACCAGAGTCATTACAAAAAAAAATACATGTTTATGTATTTATAATATATATCACTAATAGCTGCTTTCTGTTCTCTTTTCTCACAGGCTAATGGTATTAAGATAGGACCCCAGCATCCTACCACCAACTCCACACTGTCTGGGAGCCAGGGAGGCCAACAGGCTGGAGGAGGCTGCTGCTGAATCCCACAAACAACACTCACATCCTCCTCCTCCTCCTCCTCCTCCTCCTCCTCCTCTTCCTCCTCTCTTTCTCCAGTTTCTCTTCCTTTCTACAGAACTGTGCAGGCTCTTAACTGTTTGTTAAACTCTGTCTCTCTCTCTCTCTGCCTGTCTCTCTGTCTCTATCTTCCATCCCTTCTTTCCTTCCTCCCTGTGTCTTTCTCTGTCTGCCATGTCTTTCCATCCGTACCTGAGCATCTACAGGCTGCATTGTCATAAATCATCCTGACTGCCTCCACTCTTACAAGGACAAAGTCGGCTTCATCCGCAGATACAGCGACCAAATTATAAACTCTAGCAGTTCTCCTAATTTCCTTCGGTTAAACAAACCTGTCTCTTATACACATCTAGATGTGTATAAGAGACAGGTCCCATACACACAGGGTGAGCTCAGCCATGACAACCACATGATACACACAATTGTATTTGCTCAGTTGTCTGTTGTCATATCAGACTGGTGATCACATAATTATATTTTCATGCTGGCAGGTTCCTGGTCAGTTTCATGGTGGATGCCCGGGGTGGCTCTATGCGAGGCAGCAGGCACAACGGTCTGCGTGTCATCATACCACCGCGGACGTGTGCTGCTCCATTTCCTTCGGTTAAACAAACAGGTTTTAAACGTCTTCTTCTTTTTCTTTGTTGTTATTAATATTATTTCCCAAATCCATGCATCTTAAATCATTTGGTTTGTTGTAATTATTTAGTACCTCATAATGGTTTAAAAAGTAAAATATATATTTTCAGAACCAGTGAGTTGACACCGTCTGGATAGACGGTATTGTAGAGATTAAATACACTCTTAACTCTTCACTGACTATTTGGAATATAAGTGTGCTGCGTGTCATGTCTGCACATGCTTGCACATGTTTGTGAAGGAAAATGACACAGCGTGTTGGCATCATGACACGTCCCTGCACGTTGTGGCTTCACGCTGTGCCTGGGTGTGCAGGGATGATGCTGGTATTCCACTGAGTCAGTAAGTGTTGGATGAAGGAGGCATTCAAGTCACTCTGTATATTGTGTCCATGAAAAAAAAGGACAAATGTTGGATTTTTTTTTGTGTGTTGTTTTGCTATTTTGTTACATTTTCTCTCTGTCTTTGTGTCCGTTTCTGTTGACTTTCCAATGATTTGTGTTTAATGAACACTACAAAGTGTCTGTGGCTCAAAATTTGTTTTAAATTGTCTGGGGAGGGAATAAAAGACCAAACCATCAAGCGTGAGCAAATATCCTTTGCCGAAGCGGAGCAGGAAGGTGGCAGAAAAGGTTGAGGGTTGTTTGAGCAGAGACTGAAAGTTAAAAACTGAAGAAAAGTTGGTTGGAAACTAAACATTTTTTTTTTTTTATTTGTTTACAGTATTTATCAAACACATTTATTTCTGTGTATATATGGCTGCCGGGGGTTGCTGTAGCTTTTTTAGGGAGGGCTGTAGCTTGATATGTTTTCGCGGTCATGGGTTTGTTGAGGAACCAGGTTTAATGTTGGACCCACGGTCAGCGTGTTGCCATTCCTAACGTTTAACCCAAACTTACCAATCCACCGTGACGGACGTCACAACTGAGGTCCTACAGTTTGATTCTTGAATATGGAATGATAACATCCTGTGAACATGACTGAGAATTTGAAGGTCAAGAAGAGATAGGAAACATGGAAGCATCTCAATTTTAGAAGCGTAAATATTTCACCACGAAAGAGCAAACAGACACTTGTAAATGTTAACCGCTTAGAGCTTGACTGACGAGTGCTGCCAACGTGTTTTTTTTTTTTCTGTTTTTTTCTTCTTTTTTTTTGCTTATAAAATCAGTGACGATGTAATAGGCCAGGTTTTACTTAGGCTTTCAGTTTCTGCTGCTTCAGCTACCTAATGGTTGATTCCTGTTGTCGGACTGTGTGATAGCATCAGCTTTCTTCTTACTTTAATGCCAAATTATTGTTTACTTGTGCTTTGTCGGTGCAAAAATAATAAATAAAACAAATGAAAACACAAGGGGAAAATCCACTAAGCGCTGATCTGGAATCTGTTGTCTGCCTTAACTCTGCCCTCTTGAGAGATTAGGACAGCTGCCAAAAAGACCCCCCTTATTCGCAAACAGTTGTTTTACCACTAACTGGTAGATGCGTCCACTTTCAGAGACACACATGGGAAGAGATGTACATAAATGAAAATACGTCCAACTTTTGATTTCTTTGCATGTATCGTATCATTTCAGGATTTCTAAACGAATCCCCATTCACACACGCACATACTCACTCATACAGTAGGTCCATGCTGCATACAGTATATTTGTGTGTATCTATAGCTGTTTCTCTTCAGGCTACCTGCATAACTTTAGAGTTCTTGCGTGTCATCGCTGTGGGGTTGAATCAGTTTTGGTTTTGTTTGTTATTCTAAATATATGAAGTCAGTTATTAACCTAATTCTGATGAATATTCTTTCTTGAGCAATGTGTGTGAGTACAAATGTGTTTCAAGGTGTGTATGTGCGGAAGTGGAGGTATCACAGGGGGAGGATCAAGCCAAACCTGACGCCATCTATTTACCTACTTATCTATCAATGGATCGATTGTCTCTCTTATCGATGTGGCCCTCCTTCTCTTCTTGCCTCTCCTCCCTCAACATTATTTGCTGTGTTTGTTCTTTGGAAAGTTTTAAAAAAAAAATAAACAACAAATAAATTAAAAATATATAATGCTGTCACAATAAACTATATTAAAACATTCTACAGCTCTACATGTCACTTTGATTGGTATGTTGGACTCCATCCATCCACATCCATTGAATGAGACCGAACGCATATTTGCTCTTAGATCCTTGTTGTTCGACCTTAACTATGTATGGAGATCTCACTGATGAAGGTCAACTTGACTGGAGAGGCATCTTGATGAATTATACATTTTTATGTTGTATATATTCAACACAGGTCTGCATGCTCACTGTGCGTATGACCTTTTTAGCAGCGGGCCATATCACGCACAGTACTTCAATACAGATATATGGGAATAAACAGTGTTTCTGGGACTGGTCTGGATTTTGGGTCCGTCTCAGAAACCACAAGTGGTGGTGAGACCAGCCATTATGCATGGTTAAGAACGGGGTTGTCCACACATTTCTGTCTTGTGTGGACAACCCCATGTAATGTGTAAAGCACAAGAGCAAAAAACCTGTAACACAAGATGAAGTGCTGAGGACCACTGTACATTATACTATACATTATACTTTATTATTTTTTTCCATGGAATATTCAGGATCTACCAGTCCTCCCTTGGAGATCTGAGCCCATCTACTTATTGGGCAGCCCTGGTTTAGAAACACTAGCAACAGACAGACGACAGGAGACAGAGCTGGAGGTGGAGGAGTTAAATATTCTCTTTAGGAGAGACAAGGATGGACAGAATCAGGAATGAGGTGATTAGAGGGACAACACAGAGAGAAGGGTTTGGAGAAAAAGTTTGGACATGTTCAGAGGAGGGACAGTGGAGATGGAGCTACCAGGTAAGAGACAAAGACGAGATTGATGGATGCAGTGAGGGAGGACATGGAGGTAGTTGGAGGAAAAATAGGATGCAATTTACACGAATAATGAAAAAGCCTTAATAATGAAAAAGCCTTAATAATATCTCTGTTGTTGTTTGTTGTTGACAAATATATCCTGTAAACATGTGTGTTTATCTGTTTTATCATATTTTTATCATAGTAAAATACAAATCTGACCAAATAACTGGACTTTTATTCTTATAAACAGGACTAGTTTTACACAAACTGGGGCCTAAATGCTTATAACGTTAGTCAAGCTCCACTAATCACTGAGGCCTATAACAAACGCGGGTTATTGTGTCACCGAACACGTCATCAACCTACGTCACAGGCAGACAACAAATAACTCGGAGCTACGTTCACCCTGAGCTCACAACTAGGTCATTCATGCAGAGACTGTGGTGAAAAGTGCAGACTTGGCATCGAGGTCTTCTCCCGCAGCTGTCACTCAACTGCCAGGCCCTCCACAGAGGACACACCCGCTGCCTGCACTTCCCGGCTGTGAGCATAGGGGGTGCGCTTGTGCGTTGCAAAATTGCCAGAGATCTCGCACGGATTTTAACACATTTATTGAAGAGTTTTCTTTTAAAAACGTGTTCTTTACAATAAAATCGTTGTCCTCGAATTTTATAAGTATTTTGACCTGTTTTATATTCAAAACTTTTTGTGAATCTACTACTTTTTTCTCTGTGAAACTCTGTGCTTTTATTTTGTCATTTAGATGAGTGTCACAATACCATACTGGACATTTTCCTTTTTTATTTACCGTTTTTGATGATCATTAGCTTATATACTGTATACAGTACATCCGTTAGTCTAAAGGCCCTCTTTTTGCAGTAAAGTAAAAGAAACACAGCAAAGCATCAACACATAGAGACTAATATACTGACATTGTCAACGGTAGGATTCCAAAAGTGAACAAAATACTTTTCAGTTTTATTACTGTACTAATCTGCCTGAGATTTTGAGAGCATTTGCATTGTCAGCATTGACACAAACCAGGACGCAGGACACGGGTACGGAAACTTAAGGAGGGGAAGAAGTGCAGCCCAGAGAAACTGATGAAGTTCCACAGTTGAGGATTGAAACGTCTTTCAGCTCCAAGAGGAAGTGCAGCGTCGGAGAACTGAACTTGTTGAAAATCATGACCTGGAGGAATGAGAACCTTCACAGTCAAATATCAGGCACACACTGTAGAGATTGAGCTGCACTGCAACACACGTTGTTTAAAGCTGCCAAATAAACCATGTTTCTCTTAATTATCATCAACTCTTTAATTCTTAAAGGGAATTAATAAAGTCAATAGAAAAGTCACAAATTACAATAACTTCCCAAAGGATAAGAGGGATTGATACCATTTTATCTATCTATCTATCTATCCATCTATCTATCTATCTATCTATCTATCTATCCATCCATCTCACAGCACAGATAAAAATAAATACATTTTAATAGTTTTCCCTCAGATAATAACACAATACCTCAGTTTTGCAAAATTTATCGGAGTCACACTGTGACATTTACCTCAGTTTTGGAGGCAATCAGCAACATTAATCATTATGGGTTGATAGTTTAAGTGTTTGGACTATATTGGCACAATTAAATATCTGCAGAAGTTAATATCTGACATCCCTACTGGAAATAGTCGACATTTGTGAGGATGGTTGTGTCCTTCAAGTAAAAACAACATCGACAATGTCAAAACATCTACATTTCTGAATAGAAGTTGTGTTAAAATATTTGCCATGTAAAAAGTCTGCATTAAATGTTCAAGATTTAGGGATTTATAGACGGAAATATATATATTTAGAAGTTCTTAATCACACTACAAGTATATGCTGTGGGAAATAAAAAAAAACCCGCAACACTGTGACACTCAACAGCCTCCCTCCATGTATGAGGTGAATGTGGAGAGCTGCACAGTGGCACTTCTGAGGTCAGTGGCCGCGCACGCCGCCTGTTTATCAGTTCTGGAGCTCCTCGGGAGCGCGCACCCCCTGGCCAAGGAGAAGCTGAGCGCGTGTGTCTGGAGGGGAGGACTCGGGAGCGCGACCAGCAGCGGGATCGATCGAATTAAACTCGATTCGAGTGAAATTAACACAAAGGACACCAGCGCAACGCACACTAGTCGGCGTGGTTGCGGATGGGAGAAGTGCCGGCAGAGAAATATTTCACGAAAAGCCACAAAACTTGAACTTTTTTTATCTTGTTATTTATATTTCAAAGGACAAACGAGGACCACGGTGGATTTTTTTTTCCAACCAACCAAGCGGAGATACTAACGCCACCAGGACGGAGTTGAATTGATAGAAAAGACCGAAGTGACTGAGCTTGTTAGGTAAGCCGACGATTTATCTCCTGTTTTCTGAGTGATTTTAACACGTTTTCGAGCGCGGTTGAGTTCACATACGATTCATTGATTCGCAGTCATCGCCCGGGGATGGAAATCATTCAATATTTCCTCCGAATAATAAGTTTAACGTACTTTCCTGCCTCATCGTATCGGGGAGTCGTTTAATCCGCGATAGTGCGAGAGTTGGACTCGTTCATTCACGTCCAGCTCAATGGAAGCTCAGTGTTTCTCGAAGGTTCGTTGTTTTTCTGTTTTATTTTTTATAGTAAATTATAATTATAGAAGGTTCGTTTTGTGTTCCCCCCCACGCCGACATGCTAACAATAGCAAGTTTAGCTTTGCCACCCGCTATATCACTCACACACACACACATCCACACACAAACACACGCACACACGGACACGCAGTGGAACAGTGGTGAAAAGTGGAAATAAAATTCTCCAGCACCGCACCGAGGACGCTCTCTCTCTGCCACACCGTTCTCCCTCCGACAACTTGTTGACTTTCCCAGAGGGAACATCTCCTCTGGGCTTCTTTGGGGGAGAGTGTGTGTGTTAGCCCTGTTAGCTGATTGTGTCGGGGCTTGTGGGAGACACGAGGTGGCTGGAGCCTAGAGGTGAGTCACTGGCCCGAGTCAATGAGCGCAGCTCCGCCAGAGAGGGAGGGAGATTCCCAGCGGAGAGCGCTTGGTGCATACACCCTTAAAGCCGCTACCATAGACCAAACTCACTCGGTCCGCGCACTGAAATGAAACTATCGCCTCGTTTCCTTGCTGATTGTGATGTTTTTCTTCCTAAGCGGAGCTCGGTGAAGTGTAGTTAAGAGTCGGACGGAAGGTGTAGGGCAGCGAGAGGAGATGGGGGAGGAGGGGGGAGATCCGTGAAACCACTCATTTCAACCCTTGTTTTTTAACACCATTTATCTGCGAACGACCTGTTTAGAACTCACAGTCGGACCTGGGTGGTGATGTGTAGTGTCGTAAAAGGGGACTGAAAGTGTTTATTTGAGGGAAAACCGAATATAGGGTTCGATCCCCGGGTCGGGGACGACTTAGAAAAAAAAATGCCACTGATAGGCTAATTAGCCTCGCTAGCCTCCTGTAGCCGCTGCTGGTCCTTGTTGTGTTCGACCGAGGACGATTCGCCACCTCCGGCCGCGGGGGATATATATAACCCATCGGGTTATATAGGTGCAAACCAAGCGTTAAGGCGATAAAACACACATTCTCGGGCTCTCTGTGCCACTTTTAGTCGAGTTCACGTGATAAGGGACGTAATTTGGCTGCTTTTCAAAAAGTTCAACTGACCGAAGTTTGAACGGAACCGCCGCTACACTTGTTACTCGACAGTGAACGGTGTAGAAATCGCACCTGCCGGTGCCGTGGAGCATCTACTGGGGCTTTTGTGTATCGAACGAACTCCGCCGATGGAGTTTCTGTCTGCGCTTCATACAAAGTGCTGACTTTTCAGCCTCCGCCACTTGCTCCATTATGAATCGGTCATCTTGCATAATGGTCACCCTCTCACACAACTTTGGCTGCGCAGTAATTCAGTGTCAACAGCGGGGAAAGGAGCCGAAAGCGCAGGCACTTTATTCACATACACACGCGCAGTCTGTGCTTCTCATTCGCTCGCACGGTGACACGTTGATGGGAGATGTTTCAGGGTCGGTATTTTTCCCCTTCGAAGCTCGAGGCTGCCTGCCTCCCCCACTACCACCTTGTGTATGTGAGCCAAGATGGCAGCTAGTCATGTTTAGAGCAGGCCACAGAGGGAGAGATAAGAGGCCCCGCATGCACGCAAACACACACGCTCACGTGCGCGCGCACACTTGCACACAACAGATGTTCACCACTGTTTGGTCTCTCGTCTGTCCGTCTCTCCCTCTCATGTGGTCAAAGTTGAAAAAGCCCTTTCTTCCAATCAGCTACCTCCTTAGTTAAGGAAAGCCCTCCCCCCAGACATAGACCAGGGGGTACTTTTTATAAGTTGGGACATAAAAAAAAAGAAAAGTTTGTTTTCACCTTGTACTTTTATGTGTCACCTTTTGTTAAGTAGCAGAATACTATGTTTTTTTATATATATTTGAATAAAGGAAATCAAATAGATTTGGGGATGTCATGACTTGATACTATTCTACATTGACGACTTGCTCTCATAACCCAGTGTGGTCTGGGTTCATCTATGTTATATCCATGTTTTCAATAGTGTTTCTCGGTATACAAATAATCTTTAATCTAAACACAGATTGTAATGATCGGAAAGGTTTTCAATACTTCATGTCTTGGAAAGGCTTGTTATAATGATATGCTGATTTTTGGCCAGATACTAGCATGATTATGTAATAAGTACATTCATTGTGTTTTATTTTCTCAGATTATGAAAATCTGACGACATAATCCCTGGATATTGCGATATTTGCTGTTATAGTGGCAACTGGAACGTTTTTGAGCTGCATATGTTGTTATGGGTTGATATTGAAATTGTGTGTTTGGACATTGTCAGCTAAATAACTTCAAGCATGATTACAGTAAGGTTGTAATCTGCCCTAATGGGAATCTTGTCTCATTTAAACTTTTGAATTCAGTGTCAATTTCTTTGTTTACTTAGTTCTGTTTGACCTTTTCATAGCATGAAGGGTAAAATCAGTGTGTGTCCAGTTTGATTCTGTGCAGTACTTAAAACTGTGTACATATGCTGGTTTGCTGTCTTTGACTGTAGTACAGCTCATGAAACTCCCTTTAGAGGTTGGTGTCTGTCCCCAGTTGTCTTCATTTATGAATTCTCGGTTGAGTCAGTGTTTTATGATTGTTTTCCCCACTATGTGCAGCACATCATTGACATTTAACCGACTGTTTCAAACTCGTTTGGAATTTTCCAGTGGCAGAATTAAAATTCAATGGTGAGGATTAGTGGCCAGATAAAAACTGAAGGGTGTGTTTGTTTGTGTCAGCAACTCCTAATGTTGTCGTCTCTACCCTTAACATATCCTATTACTCTTTCTTGTGCTGTGACTTCAGTTTATTTATCTTGAACTTTTCATCTTTGACAATGACACGGTGCCATTTGGTTTTGCAGTTCCATTGTTGGCAACTCTGTTTGCATGACTGTTGTTGTAGAATTTTTTTGAACTTAATGTCTCTGTGTTCTTGAAAGTTTTAACCCTGATTGTTGCTTTAGCAAACATTGCACAAATTATGTTGACGGGGTTGCTGCATGTTTTACCAACTTCCTTCCTAAAGCCTTTTTACCCGGCTGATGATTTCATTCCAAGTTGTTGAACCTGTCAATTGCCACCACGAAACACCCAGCAGTCCAATAGATAAAGTTTTAATTCAGTGATGAGTAGTCAGAGACTCTAGACGCTGTAATTATTAGATTAGTCTTGCTTCTGTGTAAGGAGTAAAGTGGTACTAGAATTTGAAACAGCGTACAGAACCTGGGTGACTGGGAGATCCATGTCCGTATGCATTTGCTTGACCATTACTTGCACTCGTAGACTGGATAGGCTTTATATTTCCCTCCCGAGTCTTTGACCAAGGATATTAGTGTACACTTCTTTTCAGATTGTTCTGCTATAAAACATACAACCGTAAATTACTAACTTTTAGTTCTAAGTTTGTATCTACTTTGCTCTGTCTGTTTGTGCTTAGAGTAATTTTTAAAGCCAACATTACCAACAAAATTTGTTAGAGATGTAAATTGCTTATTTGCTACTTATGCAGTGTGAAAGAGAATGTATGCTTTAGCAGAACTTTTTCAGTTTCTTCATTCCCTATTACGACCCATTTTAGTATCGTGCCCTGTCACCTTTCTGCATGTATAGTCATTAGTGTGAGCCTTAGCTGTGTAGGTTGTATTCCCTACATTGGACCGGGGACGAAGATGTCAGCTTGTAAATTGAACTTGATCAGCTCGCACACAAAATTACTTAAAAGCCACTTAAAAGATTGAAGAATGTTCAACATCTGATAAAATATGCATTCTTCTCACGTAGAGCCAATGTAAAAAAAAAGGCAGATTTTTGGCAAAATGTAATAATGGCTACCTGTGGTTATTAACTTCATATGGTAGAGCTGAGCTGTGAGGCAAAGTGGCTCAACCTGCACATGTAAACATACTGAGCTGAGATGACATTATTCCTGCAGCAGGATAAATAGCAAGCCCTGCTCCAGTGCTGGTGATGGACAGCCTTAGCACTGAGAGCCTGGTGTTGGGTGTCTGAGTCAGAATAATGGTGTTTGTTAGAGTGGCCATTTTGTCTCCTATCATCATGTCTGTTGGATGGCAGTCATTTTGCTCCAGCAGGAAGTGTTGATGTTCAGGGTTTTTTTTCCCCCCACTATTTAGTCTTTTATCTTGCCATCCATCTCTCCATCTGCACGTCCTTCATCCACCCACCCGCTCCCTCTGCCCTCACGTCAGCTCCTTCATCTTTTATCAAGTCTTCTTTCGCACTCTCATTTCATTTTTCTTTCTCTCCCTTTTCCCGTCTTACTTGGCGTACTGGTTCTTCTCCCCCCCCTCTCATGTTTGCTCAGTTAGTAGAAGCATTTACTCCGTGGTAAATTTCTGGATGTTTTTTCGACTGTCACTCCCTGCCCCTTCTCCTTACCAGTCCTTCCCATCCCACTTGCGATGGAGTAGCCCATTGGCCCAGGTTTATCTCCTTTAGAGTTTGTGTGTGGGCAGAATGTGTAAGTGTATGGAGGCAGCTGTCAAATACATATCTGACCCCCATGTGTGCCCAACTTCTATGCGTTCCCTGACCTCTCCAAATGTTGATCATGGTGTATCCTGGTCTATTTCTCTTTTGTTCGAATACACCATCTGACATTGCTGCTGTTGAAACCAACAATCAAAGCAGAAACCCAGGGCTCTTTGCTGGAGACTTTGGGTCTCTGTCAACAGCTGCTAATAAATGTCATTGGTGGGAAATTGCTCTTTTGAAAGTCTAAAAATACAGACAAAGCTCCTACGTATTCCCTTGGGGCTGTCAAAAATAATGTTATAGAGTCAACGCTTCATTGGCAAATTATTCAGATATGAACTTTTGGACAAGTCTAAACACATAGGACAGATTTGTCCACAATCCACCTACTTATTACATATACATATTGTGTACACTCTGTATTGTTGGCTGGGGGATTGCATTTTACAAATGCACCCCAAACTTTTCAAACCAAATTTAAACCTGATGGGAATATTAGAAAGCCTTGATTTCACTAATCATGATGAGTCTTTTATCATATTTTAATGATAATTTCAATGAAAACACCGTTTTATCTACCCATGTAAGGGTTGATCGTAATCTTCAGACTACACTGCTGTTTTTTTTGCCCTTTGTTGTTCCTAGCAGACATGCAGGCGGGGCAGGAAATGGATGTGACCACTGTCAGACCGGCTCGTCCTATTGGGAGTACATGGTCGCAGGGAGACCTTTTTCCTACAGCTTTTTGTGTCTATCAGATTGTCACTTTTCTGTCTTTTTTTTAACTTAAATATTACTGTCTGGCTGTTTAAAGGGGATGATTGGTTTTAATCCCTCCTGCCCCGATCCACCACCCTCACCTGGTGTCATCACTTTGATCAGTGTAGGTGTAGTTTACCCCACAGTGCTGAAAAGTTGGTTTCAAGCTATTCACAGGAAAAACCCTTAACAAACCACTGGGTTTTAGAAAATGGTCGTGTCAATGAACATTGGAACAAATGAATGACTGGTTTCAGACTAACTGATAGTAAGCACGTTTCTTGTCATTTATCTGCAAAACCACAATCTTCCTGAGAATACACGTGGGACACTTCTCAAGAAAGTCTTGAATTCTGCCCCATCTCTGTTAACCTAACCGTAGGCTACACCCACAAAAGGTAAAACTTTGATCCATATGTAACCTAGATTTTCAAAAATTTACAGAACGCCAGCCATGTTTATAGGAACACTACTGTATCTTATTTTCGCTTTAAACTGACTGATTTAAGTTGCGTTTTTTGTTTTATTACAAGATCTCTGAAAAGCGCAGTTTCTGCAGACGTGGTTGGCAAGAAAGGTGTCAGCCTCCGGCTATAACTAGAAGAAAATTGTCAGTTGTTGTAATAATTGTTCCAAAGTGAGGCTTAAAACAATTCTCACACCCCTTTCAGCAGGCTGACCTGTCTGGCTCCTGGTGTCAGGTTCAGAATCGACCAAGTTCAGTCGCAGCAGGAGTTCTGATTCTAGAGTCCAGGCTGAGATTTCAAGTTTTAAACTGAGCTGTTGGTTCTGTATCATCTTGCTTCTATAGGTGTTGAAGGTTGGAAGTGTTTGCATTGGACAAAAATGTAACTTTGACCTGTGCAGTGTGTTAATGTGGAAAGCAGGAAAACATAAGTAACGTTTTAAAAAAAGAGTTTTTTTTAATGTATGGTCAGGATTAGAATCTTTTAGTGTTGAAACCTACTGTTGGCCTTTCTTGAGCTCTTGAATTCCCTCAGCCGTTTTAGCCAATAGACGTCTTCACTTTCTCAGATCAGAAATGATTATGACCCTGTCTGAGGAAATATGATGTGCTTCATTGAATACTTACTCACACCAGTGATTTCTAGAGACAGTCTGGCAGGGAAACCACTGGGACAGTTCTTTTCTACTGCCTGGACTCCCAGGCACCAGCAAACATGGATCTTGTGCGTTTTCTGGTGGAAACCACAACTTTGCCGGTTACTGAAACTGATGGTTTTTGGCTAGTTTGTCCAGCTATCCCTCATCTTTTTAGTCCGAAAGAGACCATTGATAGGCACACAGACATTCATACACTCACTCACTCTGTGCACTTGCAGGTTTCCAGTCCCAACCCCCCTCTAGTGAGCCTGTCTCTCGCCCTCTATGTCCTCTGTGATCAGGCTGAGAGCCGACCAGTGTTTTTTTTTTTTTTTTTTTTTTTTTCCCTCTCTACCACATGGTAAAGGCAAGGAATAGATTGGATAAACACAGGGCTGTAAAGCCACTTGCCTTCCCCCCTCCCCTTCCGATGTGCACACACCTACCCAACGTGTACACCCGTCGTGCACCCACGTACACACACTGTCCATTAATGACGCAGCCGTGCATAAAATAACCAGATTTTCTCTGGCTTCACTGCTTCTCCCTTTTTCCCCTCTCCCTCCCCCTTTTCTCTCCTCTCCTCTCTTCCTTCCTTCCGGGCCTCAAATCCCAGCCCCAAATACACGGCCCAGCATCCCCTCACTTGAGCGTAATTACACACACAGCTAGCCAGCTCCTGCGTGCTGTCCTTCATTTGGGGAACAAAGGTATAAATTATAGAGACTTAAATCCTTGTGGTAATGGGAGGTGGGTGGGTGCACACATGTTCTCCAGAGGAAGAGGGACATCACTGACTTTGGTTGTGTCTGCTGAGTTTTTGGTGCAGTTTGCTCCGTCGGCTGGTGTTGTTTATTCCTGCCCGCCCGCCTGCATCCACGGAAACATGGCCTTGTTGACATGGCAGAGATTTCCTGTTGTAAAGCCTGGAGGCTACAGACAGTTTAGCCGGCAGAGTTGACAGGACAGACAGGGCTTCTTTGACTAATCGCTCTTCTTCCTTCCTCCTCATACAACGGCCCAACACAATGCACACAAACATTTCTGTGTTGTGACAGTGAAATCCAGAAAATATCCATGACTAACAAAATGATTCATGCATGTTTAAGAATGTGGTCATGGTTCCTACGATATCACTGATTGGTATTATGTTAGGGATTTTTGTCATTTAACTCATATATCGATGCATGTTTTTAGATAAAAAGGTTAAAGGGCATTTGAATCCTGCTCAGAATCCCCACTTTGTTTGGTTCAGTTGGTTGCTGAATGTGGATGGTTCAATATTATTCTGGTAAAGTTATAAAGGTAAAGTTAAAAACAAAAGTTTTTGAAGAAACCCCCTTGTCTGACCTCTAGTTGACTTTAAAAATATAAGAATAACCAGAGTTGGTTTTTGATTCCTTGCCTCCTTATCACTGGTCTTGGTTTCCATGTGGTCAACTCTCGTCAACACTGATTTATAGTGAATGCCAGAGGGCGGAAAGGCGCTGTCATCGTGGTGATTGGCTGTGGTTTTAGCATGACTAAACCATTGGTCCTTATAATTGTTGTTTTTGCTGAGCCAACCCTTCTTGTGTTTACCAATGCTATACACTGTTGGACTTGTTGTACAACAAAAAAGAAATTTAAGTTTATACAACCAATATAAACTTGTATCTTTTTTTGCAAGTTTATGTTGGTATTGGCCTCCTAGAGTTTAAGGTCCTGTCGGTTCTATTTCTTTTATAATACCACCATTGAATATAGGGATGTTTTAAGATGCAAAGCATAATTCTTATGACTTGTTGCTTATTGCTCTGTTGTTCATTTCTCTGCCACATAGACACACATTCACAGATGAATAAAAGTAGATTGTTTCCTGTGGTCAAGACAAAGTTTGTTCTTATTGTTGAATGCATTTTGGTTTTTCTCTTGAGTTTTCAAACTCGTCAAACAACAAGTGAATATAAATACTATCAAATTATAGTAAGCAAAATTAGGTTATAAATATTTTGGTGCGTATTCCCTGGGCCGATTGGTGTTTCAGTGAATATTGCTATGTTGTTGACATGTTCACACTGGTGTCAGCCCGGCCTCAAAATAAAACCGCTCGTGTTGGTGTGGGTATGCTGCTGCAGTGAGAAAATGAAATCCGATCCCGTCCGTCCAGTGTAAAGGCTCAGCAGATGATAGGATGATATGGCCTTACCTCCTCTGGAGTTCTCAGCACGTGTACATTACTACAGTGGCGAAGGGCTGCAGTGTGTTTGGACACATGCCTTATCCTCTGAGGTTTGACATTTAATGCAACGCAGTGACAGAAGACTTCATTCTCACTACTGCTGTGGTCAACACGTTTACTTCAACACTAGTTGAGGATATATGTTGGGATGTCCTGAGCAGGCTTATAATAAAAAATGTCCTTTTTAATACAAGAAATAAAGACATCATGACGTTTACAAATGATAACACCCTTAATGATTCCCACTGTTGTAGTTGTTAGCACTTCTAAAATGCCTAGTGGTGCAGTAGTAATTGCATGGACTGGTCATTAATTCTCCTTTTCATTCCTAATATAGCAGCAAAAAATCTTATCTAAAATTGTCTTGAAATAGTGAAGAAATTAATTGATGGAAAAATGTAAGTGTATCACTCGTCATAGAAAAGGACTATGATCCTAAATAAATCAAGGCTTCACAATAAGTCACTTACATTTGCTCCTAGTTTTTTTTTCCACCGAGTGCTCACTTAATCAGTCTTGTCATTTTTACTACTAGTATAACATTTTAAGCGCCAATTGGTTTAGCAGTGTATATAAACCAGCTGTGTTGCAATTGTTTCCAGTGGTGAAAATTTGGAAAATGCAATTTATTTTATTGCCTCATATTAAAGGAGGAACATGAAGTTTGACCACAAATAAATTGGATTTGTCTGAATAAACTTCTGATCAGACGTGACATCTTGTTACAGGAGACCTTGCGGGCCAGGCGTCTATAGAAACACATGACATGACGTTGCTCGTGATGGTATCAAGAATTTGTTCAGACGTTGCCCACGTGCTGTCAGTCACATATGGCAAACATGTTGAGAGATTTTCAGATTACCTTTTTAGAAGTAGTTTCGACTTCTTTTCTTGAAGGGGAAGAACTCTTTTCTTTCTTGGTCTTACAGGTTACAGGTGCTGTGGCTCAAAAAAATCATAAAAAATGATTTAAAAAAAAAATCATATGGTCATGTTTTTTAACTCCTGTAAAATGTATTCGGTATGTATATCTACACTTAGTAGCTGTACATTAACAAATAAGAGAAAAGTGATGTGAAAGTCTGTTTTGACTTGTCCTTTTTTTGAAAAGTAAAGGTTTTAGCCTCTTAGAAACACTGATGATTAAACAATCTTCAATGACCCCATTTGACGCCAACCCTTTGTCATTATGTTAAACGATTATTTATATTAAATTTAACCCTGTTTTATTTTTCCCACTTATAGTGTCAAATGTTATCTCTTTATCAGTGTTCAGTCATTGAACACCTCTACATAAACCCTATATTGGTGCTTTTTGATTAAATGTGGTCAACTTTTAGAATTTTCTTTTCTTTCCACTACCTGAACATGAGACACAGTAACATCAGTAATGTGGTTGTAGCATGTTGTCTTTGCTGTTATGATCATACTCAAGACTGTGGGTTAACTTGTCAAGACTTCGGCCGAATGTTGCACGAAAGGAAAAGACACAATATAAATATTATCGACTAACATCTCAACATAATAATTTTTAACCAGAAACATAGACCAGATTGCAATAAATGGTCAAACAATGCTGTAACAAAGCATTTGGGTTGTTCGAATGGTCAATTTAAGAGTTGCCCCAGATGTGGAGGACTATGTGGAGGAGCTGCTACGATGAGGGAATGCAATTGTTGAGCACTATTAGCACAACAAGAAAGGATTTGAGCAGAGGGATCACATTCCCAGTGTCTTCAGGAAGTATGTCACTGAAGTCCAGTGTCATGCTAATGTTGACTTGGGACAAAATGAATAGGCATTTTCATTTGGCACCTGGGCTGAATTGATATTACATTTTCATTTGAAAGTGTAGTCTTCAAAACAGAGCAGAATGGTTGGTTCGTTGAGGGACTGAAGAGTGCTTGAAGGTGCTGTGCCTGGGTAACTTGCTGGGACATCCCGTTTACAGTGCTCATGTCCCCATCATATGTCAGCAACCCTGGCTCCTACTCACTTTGTGTCTTCAAAAACCAAGTACAGTTGTTGATAAAATATGTGCTATCTACAAAACAACCACATCACATGAAAAGTTTTTTTTTTGCTCTCAGTTTTAGACAAAATTGTTTTAGTTGGCAGTTATATCTTTTAATATTCTTGTAGCATGAGGGATTTATAACATATTTTATTTTAGTTTAGTTGACTTTTGTTTACTTTTTATCTTAGATTGCACTTTTAAGGACCAAGTGGTTTCTCATTTCAACTTGTCTCTCAATCTTTTTTGCCTATGAAGTTGTTTAGACATTTTTTTCTTACCAAACATAATTATGATTATTAATTGGGGATAATGCTTTGAAGGAACTCTAACTTCTCTTCTTAATCACCTTCACTGACTAGTCAGTCCACCTATGGGTTTGTACACCAAGTAACTAATGGAAAACTCTGTGGTCTGTTGGCTGGCAGGCTGGTTGTTGGCTGGCTGAGGGCAGCTGCTGCTGTTCAAACAGAGTTGCATCTGCTGGACCCTTTGTTCTAACACACACAGACACACACACACCAAGTGTGTGTTGTAAAAGAAGTTCTTTTGTTTGGTGGTAAAATGGTGGTGGGGGAGGGTACAGAGGCACTATTATTATGAATTGCGTTTTTGGCGTTTGTGTAGTTTTTTTTTTTTTCTAAATTATACAGCCCATTAATGGCTAACAATTGTTCATAGTTGGTTGCTCCTCGGTTCAACTGAATTTTACCCAGCATTAACTTTCATGTACATTGTGGTGTAATCCTCTAAACCTTACTTTCTGTTTTGTTTTCAGGAACTGTAATGAGGACCACGGCGGCTATTATTTAGCAGCCAGCTCCTCACTGCGCAACCCCTACCTCCATCTTGTCCCTTCCATCTGTGGGGCCCCCACCGACCCATGGCGGACCCAGGGATGTTGAGTCTATTTGGGGACGATGCAGGGCTGTTCTCAGATGGATTAGATGGTTTAGGAGGTTGCTTTCCTCAGCAGCCTGCCCCAGGCCAGGCCAACTCTCTAGCTCAGCAGATTAATCCCTCTCTTAACCATGAGCACCAGGGAAACAGGGGTTACCACCAAGGGATGATCCATGGTGCTGGGAATGGCCCAGGGCAGCCTAAATTGGGCCAAATGTATGACCATAGCCCTTACACGGGCTATGATCAATCTGGTGCCCCTGCAGGAAGAATGTTGGCCCAGAATGGTCCCAGTCAGGGGCCCCAAAATGTAAATCCCACTATGAATGGCATGGTTTCCCACTACAGTAATAACCCAGCTAATGCTAGCAACCCCCATCATGGATACCCAGGTGATGCTGGAGGATCAGCAGCAGCAGGAGGAGGAGCAGGAGGTGCAGGAGTTTGGGGCCAGCAGCAGCAGCAGAACAGATCGGCGTATCAGCAACCTCCGACACAACCAGGGGGAAATCCCAATCAGATGAGCGGCTACCAAATGTCTCAAGGCAACTATGGTGGGATGCAAGGACCACCCGCACCCAATTCAGCACGAATGAACCAACACTACCCTCAACAGAGCCTGGCACACCCCCCTGCTCAGGACCCCTCTCACTACCTGGGACACATTGGAATGGGAGGAGCTCAAATGAGACATCCACAGCCCCAGCCACAAGCCCAGGGCTATTCCAACATGGGTCACACACCACGATATCCACACTCCCCATCCCGACAACCTCCACATTCCCATCAGCACCAACAGGGCATAGGGGGTTTTGGTGGAGGCCAATATCCAGGTTTTCAGGCACAGTATGGAGCCATCGGACCTGGGATGGCCCAGAGTGCTAACAATAGTGTGGGCTCCAACACCAACCAGGCCATGGGACCAGGGCAGCTTGCTCAGAGGTTTAACCAAGGATCAGTCCCAGCAGCAGGACAGCAGGGGCAACGATATCCTCCTGCTGCCCCTCACCAACCTCAGCCACATCCAACTCATTCTACCCCTATGCAGCAGCAGGCAGGGCAGCAGAGCCAGCCAATGCACCCTTTAAACCACGCCCAACACCCTCAGAATGTGCCCCAGTCTCAAAATCAGGCCCAGTCTCACCTTGCACCCCCAGCTCAGGGATCCTACCCCTCCCCGGCATCTATGTCCCCCATGAGAGTAATGGGCACCCCAACACCTCCTCCTCAACAGGGCAGACCCCCGAGTGCAGGGCTGTCAGAGGTTGTGGGTTACTCTGCCCTGCAGTCTTCCCCTAATCCTATGCCCCTTCCGCAGAGAACTCCACCAAATGCTATCGCACCTCCACACCCCCAACACCAGCAGCCCCACAACATGGCCAATGCTGGGCAGATGTATCCTGGTATGGGACCTCAGCATGCTCAACAAATGGGTCCAAACAGGTCTCAGCTCCAGCAACAAGGTAAATCTGCTCCCTCATTCTCCTTGTCTGGTTTGATTTAATTCAGGTATGGACAAACTATGGCTCAGGGGCCTGATGCTGTCCATTTGGCCTTTAATACAGTCAGCAAGACGTCTTTATTAAACTTATTCATTTTGGTTATTATTATACTTGTACCATTTACCTTTCCATTACACCATTGCCCTATAATAGCCTCATTTCTCCAATAAATGGTGCAGAAAAAGCTTAATGCTTTTAAGCATTTTAGCCATTATTATTGACTTTTACATGTTATTAGTTTTAGTTCACGTGAGGGCATAATCTATGAATTCTGAGGAGGTCCTAATGTCTTTGTTTTGTGAATGTGGCCCCTGTGTCAAAGTTTGTCCACACCTGATTTTTTTTGTTGCCATTAGAGAAGGAAAAATCTTTCCTACAATTGACAGGAGTACAACATAGTTGTGAGGTCGTAGGTGATCCGTGTTGTGCTCCCCGTTTTCTCCCAGGACCTCACGAAACTCCTGTGAACCAGGGGGGAGACCAGCGTTTGCTCCAAGCACAACAGCAGGCATCAAGAAACGGGCAGCCCCTGCAGTCCGCCCCGATGGGCTTCCAGGGACCGCCTGTCAGTCAGCACGGAGCTCCAGCCTCAAACCAGGGCTTATCTCTGCCCACCCAGAACGCTCAGACACAGCACACACACCTGCCCCCGCACCACCTGCAGAGCACAACTCCTCAACCCAAGCAGGGATCCAACCCATGGGCGCCTCCGCCTGGAGCTCCCCACCCTCTCTCCTCACCCCCTGTTACTCCACAGAAAGTGCCTCATATACAGGTGAGGGTGAGAAACAAATGGTTTGATGTTTTGTGTGTGTGTGTGGATATATTTCATCTCATTGTTTTTTTTTTTTCATGTAGGAGGGGAAAGAGAGTGAGGGGAAGTGTGTGTGTTTGTGTGTACATGACATTTGAAAACAGCAGTGCAGTTGGCCACTGATGTTTTGGGTTTTTTTTTTTTTGCTTTTCTGTTTCATCTGTCGGCTTTGTGTGTGGTTGCGTTTCCGTGTATGTGTGAGTGAGGGGGAATAGATTTTTGCAGCTGTTTGCTTCCTGTGAACTGAGACACGTGTGCCATACACATACACACGGAGACGCCACCAGCATAATCTTTCCTCCCCTCTTGCTCCCACATCTTCACCCCCCTCATATGTAGAGGAAACCTCCCTTCCTGTCTCTCCTTTCTCCCTGTCTCCTCCGTTTCCGCTCTCCCCCTCTGCCCGTCTGTCTACCTGTCTTTCTGTCTGCTTCACTTATCCCAGTCAGCGGTGTCCTCTCTGTAGTTAATGTTGTTTAGCTGGATGTCCAGAGAGAGGCACAGGTTGAAATAGACACAGACATTGAGAGGGAGGAAAATGCTTGAGGGTGATCATGAGATTGGGGGGAGGGGAAAATACTAAGTGGAATGAAGTGGGAAAACAAGCAAAATTCTCGGGAGAGAGAGTCCAGGATCTCTAGGAAAGACGATGAGGAGGAGGAGGAGGAGGAGAAGGGGTGGGTTAGCAGGAAGAGGTTAGCAGTTTTCATGCTAACATGGGTCTGTGTGTGTGTGTGTGTGCGTAACTGCTGCCTATGTCACGTGTCTTTGGCTTCCATTAGCTTGTTTTGTTGCTCAAAGCCCCCTTTCTCCACTGACCCATTCACACACAATAGTATCCCTGTGGCCACACAGAGATATAGTCTCTTTCCTCTTCCATTCTTGACCACACTAACCCCTCCCCATTCTCCTACACCCACCCAGCCAATCTTACAACCATGACAGTGTTGGGTTATGTTTTTTTTTTTTTTTTTAAATCTGTATTTTAGCATTACACACAAAAGCATTTTTGACCTAGATCCGACATCCCTACCCGTCAGTCTTCCTGGCATCTAGGTCAAAAATGCTCCCACTACAGGCCAACCTATATAATTTGATGTCCAAGCATAGAGAGGAAATTACATCAAAGAGATTGTTGTCGTTTTTTCTGTTGATAATGAAAATCTAACCATACAAATCCGTGAGTTATCCCAAATTTGCTGGGATCGCACGTTGGGTCCTGAGACGTTTTCCTCAGCGGCTCCACATATCAGTAACATCTCATATCAAAATCTAATGTTCAATGTTTGAACAATATCACCAAGCGTTAATATGGGATATTTTTTTCTGACAAGCTCTTGTCCAGCCTGTGCTCAGCACATGTACGACCCTGACTGTAGCTGCAGGCCAGGCAGCCCTTTCCTTACATGCCAACGCACACTCTCGTGCACAAACTGTGCGTCCTGGGATATTGTGGTGTTGAATGGGATGGTGAATGTGCCTGGAGAAATAGGATAGCCCTATGAAGTGGAGTACTCAGCGAGGCGTGTGTGTCTGTGAAGTCAGGGATTTCTCTTTCTGTGTCCGGTGATACACTTGTTAGAAAGACACACACACACACACACACACATACACCCATACACCCATACACCAGAGCTGGCCAGTCAGTCATGATGACTGTATGTCTGCTACTCTAAGCTCCATCTGTTCCCTAAGCATGGTTATTAAACACGCACTCGCACGCGTGCACCCGTGTGGGCGCGCGCCTGCCTTCGTCAGCAGCTCAAGGTCACAGCTCAGGCAGAGTGCTGTGCTGTGACCTTTATTCCACATCTCATGCGCACACTGTTGCGTGCAGCTCTCAGGCTGACATATAACATGCCTGTCTTGCCCCTCCCCCCAGTCACATAGGCTGTCAGGGAGCTAGCTGCCTTACCATCCATCTCACCAAGGCTCACCCTACAGCTTCGAGGACATGCTTCTCTAACTGTCTTTCATTTCCTTTTTATGTACAAGTCAGTGAAATCATATGATACTTGTGCTCAACCAAAATATTTTTCCGACAACATATAATCCATTAATTTCAATCATAGAACAGGTGTGGGTTGTCTTTTTGACACATGACACAGGTCTTAAAATTGGATGCACGAGCTCAGATGGGACGTCAATGTTAAATGACATGTAAAGGTCATGGTTTCAGGCTCAAATGCTTATGGCTTTTCCCTATATAATCCGTAAGGAAAAATCAAGTCTTACAGAGACTTTATATCATTATATAACTGAGAGGTTTGGCAGACTGTATTACAAAGCTAAATGGGCCCAATCTGGTCCCCTGGCCCTTGTTTGAACATACTTTTCATAGAACAATTACATTTTCTTTCGTAATTACTACAGTTGGAATGCAGAGTCTAGTCCTGATGTCCTTAAAAGTCCTTTAAAGAAAGTTGTCTCTGCTTTATGCATCGTTCGTTGGAGTTTATTTTACAAATTTAGTGTGAACTTGGAAGATGGCTTGGAATGTTTGACTTGTTTTGTTGGCGTTATGATGACGCTGCTGGAGAGGTAAAATTGTTCCCTGAATTCACATATGTTATTTCATATTTTTTGAACAATCACAAAGCACATTGATGTGGTAACAATATTCCCGGGCGACCCAAAACCTGATGCAGGAATAAAGTGTATGTTTGTGATTGTGTAAACACTTTGTGTTTGGCCACTGTCACCGTTTGTGATTGAATATGGCAGCAGGACAGATTTATCACCGACCACTGCAATCCCTACATTGTGTTGTTTCTCTCTTTCTCTGGCTCTTTTTCCTCTACCCCAGTTCTCTCTCTCTCGTATACTACACACACACACACACACACACACACACGCTCTCACAGCTTGGGTTACTAAATGGCTTCAGCTTACACGTGTCAGGTGTTTCTGTGCAGAGGTTTGTCTGGTGTGACCTTGCAGCAGGTTGGTGTGTATGAACATTAGCATTCGCCTGATGGAAGTGAACTTCCTATTACGATTCTCAAACTCCTTCTGCCTCAGATTAGACGACCAGGTTGTAGGTGTCGGTGTGTGTGTGTCGCCCTGTACTCCAACACACCTCACTGACACTGTTTTTTGCACCGAACCGCACATATTCACCCTCTCAAAGGCACAGCCTTTTTTTTTCCCTCCCTTTCATATGATACATGCGCACACACTCACACACTCGCACTCCCTTGCTGTGCCTTTTTGAAGTATGGAGATAATTTATTTGTGTCATGAAGCCTGATTTCCCATCTGCTACTGGGACCCTGAGCAGCTGGATAGAGAGGAAGCAGGAGGGTGAGATGGAGGGATGGAAGAGAAGGAACGGGAGGAGAGGCAGCTGGAGAGGCTCCCAACAGCTGGTAACCAGTTTCCTGTCAGAGAGCTTACTTGGGAGCAACGAGAAGGTGTAGAACGAAAGAGAGAAGATTTTAGTAAACAAGGGAGGAAGTGAAGAGGAAAAAGGAGGTGTCAGCCAGTCTGTTGACTGAGGTTAGCACTGGTGAAGGTGGAGTTGGTAGCAGGAGGCAATCCGTAGCAACAGGGGTCTTGAGGGGAATCGGAGAGTGCGGTGAATCATGGAACTGATAGATGGCCATTGCATGAATAGAAGTCAAAGAAAGTACAAAAAAATGTGCCATACCATGCACTGGTGTAGTAAAGGAGTTTGGCTGGAACAGTAAATACAGTCGGAGATTAAAGTGTTTTTGCTGTGGGGAGGAAAAAAAATACATCTTTAGTTCAAGAGTTTGTCCTTTTATTTATAGTTACACAAATGTCACTGTTGCTTTCTAACTCTGTTGGAATTTCTCTTTACCCTCTTCACCAGCATTCCCCTACCGACCCATCAGGTGATGCCTTGATGATAGTTCCTGAAAGGCCGACTGCGTCCGCTGGCATTCCCAGCCAGCCTATCAGCACAGAGCAGTCCAGCCAGCCTGAGACCAAGCCAAAAAAGAAGAAGAAGAAGAAAGCTAAGGTGGTGGAAGGAGAAGAAGGCGGGATGATGCCCACGGGAGAAGCGGAGGAAGACTTGAAGTCGGAGATTCCGAAACCAGGAAGCGAGGCTTGCGAACAGGTTACTGGCACAGGAATTGTGGACGGAAGCTCGCCATCGGAAGGAGAGAAGAAAAAGCGGAAAAAGAAACCAAAGGAGAAGGCAGAGGGCCAAGAGCCCAAAGAGCCTAAAACTGCGAAGACACCCAAAACACCCAAGACTCCCAAAGAGCCCAAGGAGAAGAAAGCCAAGAGCTCAGTGACCAAGACCAGGACTCCTAAGAAAAACAGGTAGGAGCTCCTAGAACTGCATTTCAGAGTGTGTGTGGTTTTGTGTGTGTGAAGCCATGTGTCCAGGTGGTCTAAGATTCACAGAGAGGTAGTAATGATATAAAAATTACCTTAATATACTGTATGAGTGTAGCATCTTGGTGAATGTGTAAGCTTTTTTTTAATCAATGAGCTCCCTGCATGCATTTCATAAGCAAGAGTCAGTGCCCTCTGTTTTATCTATATTTCTATTTCATTAATAAATTATATATCCCTGATGGCTGGAACGGAATCTTTGATGAGTGGATCGACTAGCAATGGATCAAACTCATATCTTGAAGCCCAACTGTATTCCAGGTGTCGTTACACCTGTTACCAGAGAGTACAGTAAGACTAGAGCAAGCGTAACGTGTGACCCTAGCAGTGAGTCAACCAGGCAAATCCAACTAAGGTGTGAACCGTGTGTGTGGTGGTGGTCGTACAACTCTAAAAGTCACAGTGTGATCTCTGTTTAAGGCTTTTCTATTATTCCAAGTGGGAAGTCCAGAGCAGCGAGCCAGTGTGAGAACTGGGGGAGGTGTGTTTGTGTGTGTGTGTGTGTGTGTGTGTGCGCGCCTCTCTGTCTGCACAGGCCAGGGGAAGAGTCGGGGGTGGGGGAACATGTGGGACCTGTGGTGTGTGTGTGCGTGTGTGTAAGGCAGTCAGCGGTCGTCCTTTTGTGTTTATGTGCATGCATGTGTTAGAGGAGTCATTAGTAATCTCTGTGGCAGAAAATGGCGTCTAATGATAATGAAGGCCATGTTGCTGACCACTCCACAGCCACAAGTGTGTGCGCGTGTGTGTGTCTGTTGAGGAAATGTGGGGGGAGGAGGCTTATTCCTACTGGGTGTGTGTTGGTAAACTAACCCTTATCTGGTGTCAGCCTTTCCTCCATCTTGAGTGGCGGCCTGAAGCTCCAAGGTTAATTTAGCATAATAATGGCTGCTGGCCATTCACTGCTACTCTAAAATGGTGGACTCATGCAATCATCCAACTATCTTCTCTCTTTTCTTGTCCTCTCCACTTCCTTCAATCACCTCCCTGTCTGATGGGGGGAAGTGAACCCTTTCATCTTTGTACTTCCATTCCCCTTTCCTCAGCTGCATGCCTTGTCCTTGGTTTGTCAAGTTGATAGGTCTTTGATTTTTTTTTTTGTTTTATTTTAAGAACTTTTTTGGTCTTTCCTTTTATAATAAACTACATTTAAATACTTGAATCAGTTAAATGAACCACATTGCACTGGCTGCAGCTTCTTCATCCAAGCTCAGACATGGAGAAACATAAGTTTCATAAGTGGGACACAGTGGCTCCCAAAATGTGACCGGGTTCGGTACAGGAGCATGTTGATGTTCATGTGAACCAAGATAAATGCAATATAAAAGTCATGCGTGGTGTGTTTCTACATCACCTATTGGGGAATTGTAAGCATTGCAGGGAAATGGGAGAGGTATAAAAATAATAAACCACATAATTTGGACAAGTCTGGTGGGCGGTAGTTTGTCAATTTCTGTCCCAGCCAGCATCATTCTCTGATTTTCATACTCTGGAAAAGGCATTTTAAGGATTTCTCTGGACAAACATGAGAAACAAGATGTTTATCCTATAAGATCTTGCAACGAGATCTAACAATTAGATCTATTTCTTATTTTTCATATGCTTTCACAAAGACACTCTGCAAATGCTTTTATTTCTTTAATCATTTCAAATAAGGATGTCTCTGTTCCAATATTCGTGAATAGATTTTTAGCATTAAACAGCATTGCGTGTTTACTATGCTGATAGTTTTCATACAATTGAACTTTATTTAAAAAATCAATATATTGCAATTTATCGTATTCTACTATATCATAACACACCATGTATTGCTAGATTCAGCACATGTCTTATCCAATAGCTTGGGTTTTATCTGCATTAAATAGTCTGCATATACTGAAGTTATACACCGGAAAATATACAATACATATTCATTAAGGTTCTTCAGGTTGTCTAAATCCAAAATGCCTGATAAATAGACAGGCTTGGTGTATACAGCACGGTTGGTCATAGTCACTGAGGTGGGATTGCATTTCACAGAGAATCAGGTGGTTTCTTCCTGTGCTTAGTTCACTCCTCTCCTTTGACCTTGCTTTCCATCTTCTTTTTTCATGGGTCTCACTTGAAAACACACACACACCAACTCTCTCTCACTCTCTCCCTGTCTATCTCTCTCAGTGGAAGTCTGTCTATAAATAACTCGGCTCTCAGCTGCCTCACCCCGCCCAGTCAGTGCGGGTAGATGGGTGATTTTGTTTGCTGTACACATAAAAATGTCAAGACGTGCACATGCCCGGTGCTTTGCCGTGTTCATGTGTGCAAATAGAGCACTCTGTGATCACAGAAACACACAAACAAACTTAAGTGTTGCCGTCAGACCACTGGTGTGGATGGTTGTGACGGAGGAACGCTCCCTGAAAATCTGCTTCACACTTTCCACTGTCCATGACTTCCACAAAGCTTTCATCAAAATATGTACTTAGCAAATAAAGTTGGGTGGAATTATTTTTTACTTCCATCAAAACTAGTGAATCAGTGCAGCCTTGTATTTTTTTCACTGCACTTCTAGTGAACAGAATGGCATTTTCTATTAAAAACTAATTATTTCTAAGCAGGGTTTTTAGTTTAAATGTCCATAAAAGGGACTTATTGAGAGATGACCGTCAAGATCATGATGAATATACTGTACACCTGACCTTTTTAATGGAAAGACTGACACTGCCCAACAAGCTGAACTATTCCTCTGGGTACCTCAGCTCTTGATTGCTTCTAAAATGGTCACGGGGGACCTTGACCTTGATGGTTGTCTCTGCTGAAGTATCTCAGTAGATAGATTCTGGTGCAGATACAAACAAACATTGGCTCATGTTTACATCTGTTGCCTGTTATAACGTCTGAAGTTTGTCATCAGTCTGATGGTTTAACTGTGATGGAGAATCAAGACCAGGTGGAAGAGTTTGTATTAGGAAACAGTAGGAGCTCAACTTTGGCAACTGTCTCATCAGGAGGACAAACCTTTAAATATTTGGATTTAATCCTCAGTGGCCCACCTAGTGGCATCAATGGGACCTCTGCTCCCACTTAAAAGTAAAAACTATTGATATTGTTGCTAATTGGTCAGTTTATCATCTTTTTATCCCTAACAGTGATATTCCAAGGTCTCTAACCATGTTTTTTTTTACTCTAAGCATATTTGTAGAGACAACAAGGACAAATAAAGGATGGTTTGTTGATGAAGAGTTAAGTTTAGACGACAGAGGAAAGAGAGGATGGAGTGAGCACAAAGAGTCGGAGTGATGGAGAAGTGAGGCCAGGAAGAAGAGAAGGCAGCCAAGTGGAGAAGTGTGTGTGTGTGTGTGCTCGTGCGGCCAGATGGCTTTAGCTAGTGGCGACCAGCCAGAGGAACAGGTGCAGGTCACATGACCAGCCGTTACCACGGAGATCGTGATTGCTTTTGGCGTGAGGATGAAAGGAGAAGGGCCCAAGGGACACGGAGGGGGCGCGGGTGGAGGAGAGAGAGGGAGTGAGGCACAGAGCAGGAGAGCCGCGGAGTGACACAGGAGCAGAGGAGAGGGAGATGTGCAGACTCACTGGAACATCACAGGATAGGAATCAGACTCGGGCGGAGGTTTGACTGTGAATCGGTGGATATGTTTGTACAGATGAATGTGTGGAGCTGACACAATGAGTCGCTTCCTTACTAATCACCAGTAAATTACTCTGAGCAGAGCAGATAAAAGGTTTGTCTTGACATTTGAAAATGTCATAATTAAATGTTTGGAGACATTTTCTCCCATACTTTTCTAATACGTAGTGGCACTTGACAAATTGGTAAATCATCTGAAGAATACCAGGGCAACCTACCAACCTTTTGTGTTGAACCATATTAGAAAAAAGTAATTTCTCATCCAATAAACATTTCCAATGTGTGTTTCAAGCCTTTTTTGAATTATTTTAGTTTTATCCCAGATCTGTTAAGTTAATTTTAATCTTCTATTTCTCCTGTTCAGGACAAATTTAGTTAAAACGTGCAACCAAACTACCAGAAACTTGTTTTGTTCTAAAACTGTTTCAACAAACTGTTGATCAATCCTCCTGTCATCCAAATGACTCTAATGCTGGTCTCTGGTTTTGCTGAAGCTGGGAGGAGGAAATACTGTTAATACAAACCTTTTTTTTTCATTTTTCACCACCAACTGTGAGCAGTGTTTTGATTGCATACAAAAAATGTTCCAAGTTCAGGATATGTTGGATTTTTTTCTCTGCTGTCTTTCCACATATTTACCACAGTTCACCACTAAAGTGGACGATCTAGTTAAGCCACTGGTGATTTTTTTTTTTTTTTTTCCCTGGCGACTGATGATTGGGTGAAAAGTAGCTTTGCCTTATGTTGGGTGACTCCAGCCTTTACATGCGCCCACTGCCATACCAGAGAATAGGAGGAGGCCTGGGGCCTCTGAACCCTCCCCCCCTCCTTTCTCTGGGGCCTCTCTCTCTCTCTCTCTGTCTCTCTCTTGCTCCCTCTGCCTGTCTCTCTCCTCCTGCCCATACCCCCTTCCCCCACATCAGCTCCACCTCCCTGTATCTTTCTATCTCACTACCTTGCTCCCTCCGCCTCCTCTTAAGTCTTTCATCATATTAACCCCCTGTGTACCAGAGCCTGAGGCATACTAATGATTTCTAAATGGGTAAATCAAACATGGCGACCACCCTGGGACAGACAGGCACACACACACACACACTCTCCTTTTTCACATACACACACATGCAGAGGCTCTTCTGTGTAAAAGTGTGATAGAAGGCTCTAGAATTTTTTCCCCCCCTACAAAGATTTTTTTTTTCATTTTTTTTCCCCTCTTATTGCAGTGGTAAGAAGGTGGAATCAGAGGTCGACATTGGAGCTGCTAAGAAGGATTCCAAAAGGAAAAGAGAATTGTCAGTCAGTGATGACACGGAGGTGAAAACTCCACCTGCGTCCCCTCATGAAGAAGAGGAGGATGACGGCGTACAGGTACAAGACTTTCACAAATCACCACTCATAAATTTCTGCTGTTCACTGTAAATCCTCAATCCAAACTGCACCGCAGTCCGAGCAGCTTAGCGGATTTCTCGGTGTCACTGCCAGAGAAGGAACGTGGCAGGGGGCCAACAATGTCGACTGTTAGTTTTGTAAATGAGTTTTGTTGAAAGGCCAAACACGCTGGCCTCGGTGCCAAGTTGACGCGAGGCATCTGCAGAAACATTGACACCTTTGTGTCTCCACGCTTCCCGTTGCCTGCAGAAACGCCGCTCCAGTCGCCAGGTGAAGAGGAAGAGATACACCGAAGATCTGGAGTTTAAGATTTCAGACGACGATGCCAGTGGAGATGACTCACCGGCTCCCAAGTCTCCATCGTCATCATCCCAACAACAGGTACAACTTGTATTTCCTTCAATCATTTATGTGAGGCTGGTTTAAATTAATACTCACCATCAATCAATGGTTTTAATCTGAAAAGATAAGGAGTCTCCTTCCACTGTACGACAAGGTACAATTTGTTTTTCACATTACACAGCCCTTTTCACTATCTGACATTTTCAAAATAAAATTCAAGTAAAGTTTGTATAGCTCAGGGTGGCATGGTGTCTTAAACCCCTCTTTCTGCAGTATTTTCATTCTTCAACAAAGGATTCTGAAAGGTCATTTGCCATAGTGACTTAATAAAGCCCTGGAGAACTGCATTGTTATGCTTTCATCCAGTGATTTCATCTCGATTGTACCATACTGTATAATTGCTCGTGACCAGACCAGGATAATCATATGTATTTAACTGGAAAATGACAAGAGGGACAAAAAAAAAATTGAGCTGCGATCAAAACCAAGCCATTTGTTCAGCGAAATATTTGAAATAAATGTGCAACACAGCACAAGGTCAAAGCACCGCTCTCACAATAAACCTGTTCAAAGGTCCATGAGATCAAAAGTGGATGAATTTGTTATGGACTCTTTAAAAAAAAAAAACAAAAAAACAACTTCTCCCCTGTGTGATTCCAGGATGTGGCTGAAGCTGAGGGACCCATCGTGGAGAAGATCATGGGCCTGCGGACCACCAACAGACAGGTGAGTGCAGCAGATCCACTAATGTGATACACACAGACGGGGTTTACGTCATCAGAGTAACCGCTCCACAGCTGGTCTGAGCAGGTTTTACACACACACACACACACACACACACACACACTCAGTCTCAGACAGTATTCACTTAGGATGAAAAGGCAAGAGTTCTTGTATTTCACTGCTCCGAGCTGTGTGTGTGTGTGTGTGTGTGTCATTGTGTCTCTGTGTGAGTGTGCATGTGCACGCTTTGTTTTAAATGGCTGGTCTAAAGAAAGCTCATTCCTGAGCCAACACATACGTGCACATGCAGTAGCAGGCCAACTTTCCTTTGCTAGCCAGCTGCCAGGAGGTTACACACACACACACACACACACACACACACACACATTCTCCCAGCTCCATTCAGAGTTGACCCTGGGCTTGGCACGCAACCAAAACCACAACACTGTAGCAGACACCGAGCTAGCATTTCCTCAGGCAGGGGGTGTGGGTGTGTGTGTGATTGATGATTCATGGTATTACAGTAGTAGCAGCGTGTGTGTGTGTGTGTGTGTATGGGTGTGTGTGTGTGTGTAAAAGGAAGGAGACGGCTGCGCTAGAAAGGGCTAATTATTTGGCATTTCCTCTCTCATATGAAACATTATATAGAAAACTCAGCTGAGCTTCTGGCTGTTTTCTCTTTGGGTGCTGTGTGACATTTCATGGTTTTACCAGTTTGACTTGAGATTATATCATATCTTTCAAGCATTCATGATATAAAACACACACATGCATGTTCATATGTATGTATATATAAATTTATATCTACAGTAGTTGTTTCAAAGTTCTGATCGATGGACTGAAATGAAACACAGAGTGATGGACGTATGCATACAGGCTATAATGGCAAGAACTTTCAGCCTTGTGTGTGCCATGTTTAGAGAAATGTGAAAATAGATGAAAATGGCAAAAGTATTATCACAATACAAAACAACTATATAATTAGGATATTTTTGGTGGGCCAGATTACAAAGCTTAAGAATATCTTTCATATTCGAAAACAGTGGTCCCCAACCACTGGGCCGTGGACCGGTACTGGTGCCGGGCCGCAGACAAATAATGTTTCCTTTTGGTCCCATCTGTCTATTACTTCCACTTGATCCATACCCATATCAACAAAAGAACTGAACAATAGAATGGCTAGGATTCCATCATCAATAATGCAACTATGCCCATGCAAAGGTGATTCAGGTAGGAAGATTTTATCGGTAGGAAAATATTTCAAAACACGAGAAATTAATTTCATTAAGGAATATTTATCTGCCACAACTTAATGACCGGTCCGTGAAAATAGTACCAGACATTTAACCGGTCTGTGGTGCAAAAAAGGTTTGGGACACTATTGTAAAAGAGACCTAATCTGGACCTGTCTCCCACATAGTTTCCAAAGCCTTGACTCAGAATATGTCTGAGTCCCTGTTGCCAACATTATACAGTGAGAGGTTCCTTTGATTTGGACATGTACGGTAAAAAACTGCTTCCTCAGTCCACTCCTTCTGATATACCGTACTTATTGTTGTATAAACTAAACAAAAGGTACAAACATCAGACCTGGTGGTTATGGATTAAAAGACAGAAGTTATTCTTATGTTGGGCTGGTTGTAAAGAGTGGAAGCAGCAGAGCAACATCTCTGGAAAATTGTCTTGGTGCGATGCATGTGGAATCACTACGATATTGCATAAGGATAATGAGGGGAGTGTTCTTCCTGCTGTATTTTTAGATATTAATAACATCTTCTTCATTCCAGGTGGAGGAGGGAGAGGAAGTCGAAGTGGAAGAATTCTTTGTGAAGTTCAAGGGCTTGTGAGTACCATGATTTTTTTTTTTTTTTTTTTCATTCACAACAGGACATCTTTTCACACATGCACACTCCAGCCTCTCTAAAAAGTCTGAGAAGCTTTATATATCCAGCTTTTTTAGCTCCAAAATCAATGGGATCTCGCAGCAATCTATTTGCGATTGATTATGAAAATGTGTAATTTTCCTTGATAACATTTTAATTGTATGCGTTTGTCAAGCAAATATTCCGAGTTTGCAAAAATAAATAATTTTAAAAAACCATATCTCTATCAGATTCACAGTTCTGGCCATACAGTATTTGTTTTTTTTTTCCCCAGCAGAGTTGTTACTTCTTCCTGTCGTCTGTTAATGTCACTTCATCTTCTGTCCAGTGAAAAGTTGAAGCTTGTGTGTCATGTCATGTTTCATGACATGATTCAGAGCATCCTTGCAGTTGCACAAATTCTACCACTTCCATTTAAGCATTACCCTGCAGTCTTAGACTGGCTGTGATACTGATTTGGGTTTTCCTGTGTCTCAGCTCCTACCTCCACTGTCGCTGGGCTGACCTGCAGGAGCTGGAGAAGGATAAAAGAGTTCACCAGAAGATCAAGAGGTATAAGGCCAAGCAACAACTCAACAACTTCATTACTGAGGTGAGATAAGAGATTCAACTCCAAATGAAAAAAGCTGTGGTTCTCGGTTAAAAGAAAAATTAAAAGGAGTTTTTGTTTGAGATTTTTATAGAGAAAGCCTTTTTCATAATGGATTAATCTGGATGAACTGTAATCCTGATTACTCCATAACTATCCTGTGATTAATCATTTCTCAATTATTAATTGTTGTCCAGACTAATTATCTCTGTTATGAGTTCATGAAATTGATGAAGCGAAACAAAAACTGCCTAAAATCATGTTTGGTGAAACTCAGCATAATTGATCAAATAACCTCATTTTTATTCCTAGAGGAAAAAAAACTGAGCCTCAAAAGGATTTTCCAGCACTGATGATAATTTTTTTTCTTTCTTTCTTTCTTCCCGCAGATGGATGATGAGCCTTTTAACCCTGACTATGTCGAGGTGGATCGTGTCCTGGACATTTCGGAGAGCACAGATGAAAATGGAGAGGTACTTTGATGCCTTCCTGTCATCTCTCATGGCTTTGAGAGTCCTCCTCTCTCACAGTCGGCCCACTCACCGCATCCTGGTGTCATTGTTGTGTGTGTGTGTGTGTGTTTACGTGCAGTTGGTGACCTTATATCTGGTGAAATGGTGCAGTCTGCCCTACGAAGAGTCCACATGGGAGCTGAAGGCCGACATTGACCAGTCCAAGATAGAGGAATACGAACGCATTGCGTCTCGCACACCCAACACTAAGAGAGTGGTGAGTCCTTGTCAGTGTCAGCGCGTGTGTGTGTGTGTGTGTGCATGCTCTTAAGCAGTTGATGGATGCTCTTTGGGTGCGATCTGTGCCTCAGCCTACCCCCAGTAGGTGTGTGCACATGTGTTTGTGTGTGTTGGCCTTCCGCCTGCTCCTTCCTTCTGCAGATTTACAGCTCCCTTAATGCTCTCCACAGGGCCACGTTCTTGTGGTGTTACACATTCACACACGCCCTGCCCCTGTGGCTGCTCCAAACCACTAACAGTGTGTTTAATGCTGAACAGAAGCAGCTGACAGGCTGTGGTATTTCTCTCCATCACTCCTTTCTTTTCTTTTCCATCTCCATAACTACTGCCTACTGTGTCTCTTTAAAGTACGGTGTCAGAAATGCTGCGGGGCAGCACATGGAGGCAGTTGTATTTTTAGCTGCGTTAGCAGTGTGTTTGTGGGAATGGGTTTGTTGATCGGAAAAGACAGAAATGGGCATTTTCTTTTTGGAGGATTCTGCAAAATTTCAATTACACAACTGTGTGAAAATGAACTGCTAAACAACTTAGTCCATAACCAAGGACTAAAAGGAAAATGGTATTTCCTTAGAGGAAGTAGTAATCACTTTGTCTTCTTTATGTTCTTATAATAAGTCATTACAATTAGGTGCCTTATAAGTGACACCCATTCAAAAATGGTCAATATTTAATTGATAAATTCCCAATTCATAAAATACATTTCTGCCTCCAGGATCGGCCTCCTACTGCTGACTGGAAAAAGCTGGAAGGCTCCAGAGAATACAGGAATGGCAACACACTCAGGGAATACCAGCTGGAAGGCCTCAACTGGCTTACCTTCAACTGGTACAACTCGTAAGTCAACATTGTTTTTAGATTTCGGTCACTAATCGCTATAGATGTTGTTACAGATGGTTTCAAAATGAGACTTTGTTTTGGAGTGTGATGTCTAGATGTTTGTTTTATTGACCTGGTTTGATAAATGGTGTTAAAAAAAGAAAAATTAAGATGCCTCTCCAAAATGGAAATCACATGGTACAAAGATAATGTGCCTATGTTAATACAAAGTACAATATCTCACTGTCCTCTGGTGTTTGTCCCGCACAGACGTAACTGTATTTTGGCTGATGAGATGGGTCTAGGAAAGACCATCCAGTCCATCACCTTCCTTTATGAGATGTACATGACGGGTATTGAGGGGCCGTTCCTGGTCATCGCCCCACTTTCAACCATCCCCAACTGGGAACGCGAGTTCAGAACCTGGACTGAACTCAATGCAGTGGTCTACCATGGGAGCCAGGCCAGCCGCAAGACCATCCAGGCCTACGAGATGCACTATAGAGATGCACAGGTTTGAAATGAAATGATGTACATTTAACATGTACATTTAATTTTTTTTTTTTTTCATGTCAATGTGTAAATAAAAACCTCCAAAGCAGAATCTAAGCTTTGTTAGTGCTGCGAGAGAGATGGGCTCAGAAACATCTTGATTGTGGATTGCATTTGATGATGGCAGTTCTAAACCCTTTGGTCAGTCTGTGAGTGTTGACAGTGTGGGGTTTTCACGTTCCTTCAGCAGTAAGCCATCTACTGTAAGCTCTAAGTGAACACTGCTGTTTACATCTTCAGGAGGACCTCTGCCACAGTGATCCTGCAAAGAAAATAATCTGCGGGCTTGCTTTAATCCAGGCTAAAGCCAATTCGAGGTCAATTTGCAAGGACACTGTGGTTGTTTGGTTGCAACGAGATGAATCATTAAATACAATGGTTCATCAGTGTGTGTCAGTGTTTAACTTTGAGAAATTAACCCACCAAAAAGATTAGGACTAGGAACTTTCTAAAATGGAAAAAATTCATTTATTTTCTTTGAGGAATAAGGCCAACATAACCTTAGAAATCAAGAATAGAAGTCATGGGAAAGACAAGAAACATTTTCTCGCTTATTGACATTCATTTTATTTTCCTCTAACCTCCGTTCCCTCTTCCTGTCCCACCAGGGTAAAATTATAAAGGGAGCGTATCGTTTTCATGCTGTGATAACCACCTTTGAAATGATACTGGCTGACTGTCCGGAGCTTCGCAGTATCCCATGGCGCTGTGTCGTGATAGACGAAGCCCACCGCCTCAAGAATCGGAACTGTAAACTACTAGAAGGACTCAAAATGATGGATATGGTGAGTGAAGTTGAAGGGGGTCTTGAAAAGAAAATGCCATTTTAGCTTAAAATATTTTCCCAAACTGCTTGTTGAAATTTAAGATGATGAGATTTGTATAACGTTACTCAATCCCTGTGCCATTCACAAAGATTTATCTACTTTTGGAGTCCTACGGACATCCTGTATTTTATTTTTAGAAATTCTAAATATGGGACTCTTTTCCTTCTTCTGCAGGAACACAAAGTTCTGTTGACAGGAACTCCCCTCCAGAACACTGTGGAGGAGCTGTTTAGCTTGCTCAACTTTCTAGAGCCAGAGAGATTCCCATCTGAACAGACTTTCATGACTGAATTTGGAGACCTTAAGACTGAAGAACAGGTGGGTTCTCCGATTCTGTCGTCAATTCTTTACCCTTAAGGAAATACATTGCTGACATTCCCATGTGTATATGTATCCAGGTTCAAAAGCTACAAGGCATTTTGAAGCCCATGATGTTGAGAAGACTGAAGGAAGATGTTGAGAAGAACCTTGCACCAAAGGAAGAGACTATTATTGAGGTACATTGAGTTTTTTAATCTAAGAAATTTACACATTAAAGAACTTTTTCACACAAAAGTGACTAACAATTCTCTTTCAGGTGGAGCTGACCAATATCCAGAAGAAGTACTACCGGGCCATTCTGGAGAAGAACTTCTCCTTCCTGTCCAAAGGAGGTGTGGGTGGAAGTGGTGGCGGTGGTGGAGGTGGAGGAGCCAATGTCCCCAACCTTCTGAACACCATGATGGAGCTGAGGAAATGCTGCAACCACCCCTACCTGATTAATGGTAACAGAACCACAACTTACAGATCAACTCCCGTTTGATGTTTTGGGTTAGACAATACATTTAAACGTCTTTTTTTTTTTTTTTTTTTAAAGGCGCGGAGGAGAAGATTATTGATGAGTTCAGGGATTCGCAAGGAGGTCGTGCTGATATGCCAGACATGGCTCTCCAGGCAATGATACAGGCCGCTGGCAAGCTGGTGCTCATTGACAAGCTGCTACCCAAACTAAAGGCGGGTGGTCACAGAGTCCTAGTGTTTAGTCAGATGGTTCGCTGTCTGGATATCCTGGAGGACTACCTCATCCAGAAACGGTAAGAGTGGAAACTGACTGAGACAAACTGATCTCATCTTGTAACTTATCCCGTTTGACTGTAATCATTATCGGTGTTTGTCCCTTCAGATACCCCTATGAGCGCATTGACGGCAGAGTTCGTGGGAATCTGCGACAAGCCGCCATCGATCGTTTCTCCCGACCGGACTCGGACCGTTTTGTCTTCCTGCTGTGTACAAGAGCCGGCGGATTGGGCATCAACTTGACCGCTGCAGATACCTGCATCATTTTTGACTCTGACTGGAACCCTCAGAATGACCTGCAGGTATAAACACTACAGTCCCTTCCATGTGTTATACTATACTGCTGTACAATGGTATGCGATGTACTGGTACAACTTGGAAAAAGATTCAAGTTCTTCTTCCTCTTCCTCCAGGCTCAGGCAAGGTGTCACCGTATTGGTCAGTCAAAGGCTGTCAAGATCTATCGTCTGATCACCAGAAACAGCTACGAGAGGGAGATGTTTGACAAGGCCAGCTTGAAACTGGGGCTTGACAAGGCTGTCCTGCAGAGCATGAGTGGACGGGAGAACGCCACTAATGGGGTATCTATCAGTAAAAATTTGATTCATCCCTAGCATAACTGTTAACTTTTGTTGTTAAAGTGTAATTCTAATTTACCCCTGTCTTATAGGTCCAGCAGTTGTCCAAAAAGGAGATTGAAGACCTGCTGAGAAAGGGAGCTTACGGTGCTCTGATGGATGAAGAAGATGAAGGCTCCAAATTCTGCGAGGAAGACATCGACCAGATCCTCCAGAGACGAACGCACACCATCACTATTGAGTCTGAGGGTAAAGGCTCCACATTTGCTAAGGTATGAACTCTCCCCACCCTTCAAAGATTAAAGAAGGACTGTCAAAATGGTGATAACCTGCAGATGACACAGACTTCCCCGTCTCTCTGCAGGCCAGCTTTGTTGCCGCAGGTAACAGGACTGACATCTCTCTGGAGGATCCAGACTTTTGGCAGAAGTGGGCTAAAAAGGCTGAGCTGGACCTGGATGCCATTAACGGACGGGTAATAAGAAATGTCCTCAAAACCCTCAGCCTCACTGTCAAAACAAATCCTGGTAATGAAGGATTGTCATGGAAATGACATAATGTGATACATTTCCATGAAGGTCATTAAATGGCAGCCAGTGGTTTTGTCTTTATTTTAGAGGCCAGTAGAGAGAGCAGGAGAAAGATTAATATTGACAGTTGAGAATCTCCTCTCTTTCATAATTACCCATGTTTCCCTGCTCTCATGCGAATGTGTTTAAATGAGAGAGTAAGCTGCTTAGCTACACTTAACAGAGCGCAGATGCTTGGAGGGTGCAGAGATATCACTTAGAGAGAGCTTACACACACACACACACACACACACACACACACTCTCAAAAGCCTGGTAGCAGTGTTTCACAGCATTAACTGGCATCTTCATTCTCCCTTTCCTTTCCTCTCTATTTGCTCACTTATTTTCTTCATGAGCCTTGATCCCTGCTGATTTCTTTGTCTGTTTGTTGCCGTTCTTCTTACAAAGTATCCTCCACTGACACACACACACACAGACACACACACATGCACCGCAACTGCGGGTCTGTGAGCATGAGAATGGACTAGTCCTCTGGGAATATCCAGTGTGATGTTAGAATAGAAATAACAGCGATGCTCGGTGATAATTGTAGACCTAACTATTGCCCTGTTTGCACATAATGGCACGACTGTTGGGGGAGACAATCTAATTAATTGAACAAAAGTGTAATTCATTAGGCGACATAATTAATGTCAGGTAATGTCTGAGCTGGCCAGCAATTCTCTGCGCATTAGGAAAAATCCAATTAATCTGCCTTGTTGTGATCAGAGGGTACAAGGGATTAATACAAGGCTGGATTTCAGGAACCAAACTGAAGCTGCTTTGCATTTTGTTGTCAGATGGTTGCTGTTCAAGCCATTTTCTTTTGTGGAGACTGCAAGCCTCCGTGTCCTTTAAGCAAAGTGACTGAGGGACTGTTCATTTCATTCTTGCCTAGAACACACTGGTGATTGATACGCCGAGAGTGCGGAAGCAGACCAGGCACTACAGCAGCGTCAAGGAGGACGAGATGATGGAGTTCTCCGAGCTGGAGAGCGACGATGAAGATGAGCCGAGCAAGCCGTCCTCCAAGCCGCGTAGACCCCAAGATAAGACCCAGGGCTACCCTCGGTCTGAGTGCTTCAGAGTGGAGAAGAACCTGCTCATTTACGGGTTTGTCACTACTTTACATTTTATGGATTAACTGTGTCGTTTGTTTGCCCCAGACACCACTACAATTACTGCCCAACGTGCACTTTTTGGAAAGGTCTGGTGATCAGATGATTGCCGGTTTAACGCCCTACTTTGGCAGAGGTGCGGGTGGTGGCAAGCCTGCGCCATTAATTCTCCTGCCCCCCCCACCAAGGGCATTAAAGTACGGCCCACTGCTTGTGGTTTACCAATGGTGATGCAGAGGAAAACGTTCTACTGTGTGTGTGTGTGTCTGTCTGTGTGGCTTCCAGTAAATGTAAACTCGTATGCTCTGCTATAGATTGACAGAAGGTGGGGGAAGGGCGACTTAGTGATTTGGTTCCATGCTTCCATACAGCTCAGGAGGGGGAGGGGGCTTAAAGGGTGGGTTTGAGTCCAGGAAGTGGTATTTGCTGTGAAGAAATATGACATATCACTACATGAGGCAATTCTGTGTTGCCACTGGTGAGAAGACGGCCTAAAACAAGAACAAATCTAGCTTGATTTTAATAACTTTGCTTTCTCCCTGCCGCTCCTTCAAGTAATTCAGTCAGGTTAATGCGTTTCATATGCACGTATGAAGCAGATACATTCTGCTGTTGTGACGTATGCTCAGCCCAGATCCTGGTGAGTGTGGTGAGCTCGTCCATTTATGTGGCTGAATTGGCGTGACTGTGTGTGTGTGTCTGTGTGAGAGACACAGAGAACAGTGGTGCTAGTGAGATGTCAGCGTTGTTATTGTTATAGTCTAGTCTGTTGGCCTGAGGCTGTATGACACAAAAACACACTGACTGGGCCTGTCCTCTCAGCTCACTGCACTGTTGTCTTTTCCCATCAGCCATTTCTTTCCGCCCCTCACATTGAGTTGCCATTTTTCTCAATCTGAAATGGTTCAGTCTAATACATGGTTCAGTGAAGATTAGGAAAGCACCAGCAGGATTTTTTTTTTTTTTTTTTTTTGAGAAAGTCTACTACACCAACCTGCTTGTGGACTTGATGCGATTTTGAGGGGGTGTGGAGGGTCCTCGGCTGTAAGATTAACTATTTACTTTTACGGTGTTTAGAAATATGTAGACCGCAGAACAGTTATTACCAATTTGTGTATATAACAACTAAATATGTTTGGACCTATGTAACAAAGTATACCTGATCACAACGATGCCTCTTGCTTTTATTTCCTTTTTTACCAGTTGGGGCAGGTGGGGCGACATCTTGGCCCACGGTCGCTTCAAGCGTCCCCTGAAAGAGGCTGATGTTGAGACCATCTGTAGGGCTCTGCTGGCCTACTGTCTGCTGCACTACCGTGGTGATGAGAACATCAAAAGTTTCATCTGGGACCTCATCACACCGAGCGAAGATGGCACCACCAAGACGCTGACCAATCATTCTGGTAATTTATACTGTGCTGTAATGTACCTGCAGTATAAACAATACTGTTCATGGGCATCTCAAAGCTTATTGTTCTAAAAAAAACAATCTGCTAATTTGGTTTCTCTGGTACTGTGAGATCCAGATGTACAGGTTGTTGTGTCAGTGCTAATTCCCATCCTTTCTCAGGCCTCTCAACTCCAGTCCCTCGGGGCAGGAAAGGCAAGAAGGGGAAGACACCAGCCCAGCCTTTACAGAGTCCACGAGCTGATTGGCTGGCCTCCTGTAATCCTGACCATTTGCTGCAAGAAGATAGCTACAAGAGACATCTGAAACACCACTGTAACAAGTAAGACATCCTTAAGCTGATGATCTGAAACTCTGACATCCTGATCCTGAGCTGCCTTTGCCTTAGTTACAATATTATCCTAGCTTAAGCTACATAACAAATACATTTTCTCTTCCACCGTCAGCTTTTCTTCCTCTAATTTATGGTTTTATTTTTGGGAATGGTGACATGTAGTGTTTTGCATAAAATATTTATGTATTTTACATATAAACACATAAGGTTCTGGCTTAGAGGAAGAGAACAATGTTGCATTGTATTTGCAATACTATTTTTAAGTCCCACCACTACACCAAAAAAAGCTGCGGATATTTGCATGCTTAAACATGGATGCAGAATCTGCCCCCTTTGGTCAGCTGTCACACACCTGGTTGAACCCAAACCCAAAACGATGACAAAGTGTGACATATAGCAAAAACGTCCAGGAACTTTTTTTTTTATTTTTGCGGTGAGCAGACGTGCCTAGTCTTCTCGAGGCTGAAGTTTGTGTTTCTCCTCCGTGGCTCTGTGCCAGGCCAGGTGCTATGCAGGCAGACCTGTTGGAAGCGGGTAAAAAGCAAGCGTGCACAACGCGACCGCATCCACGTGCACGCACGTACACAGACTTGGGGGGTGATTATGTGGTGCCATCTGCTAGGCTGAAGCACAGCATTGTGTGGCTAATCAGGCCTGGCACATTGATGGATGAGCACACACAGGCAGCCAACAAACACACACTAGTGTACTGCAACTTGTGCAACTTGATGCACAAACACACACACACACACACATTGCAGAATGAGTTGCAAATGACTATTTTACCTCCTTCAGACCCAGCCTCCTGCCTCCCTCCTGCTTTCACAGTTTTCGTCAAATTTACCTGCCGTCGTTTTCCCTCTCCATTTTTGGCCCCTCTAATGATCCATCCACAATCTCCTAACTTGCCTTCTTCTGTTTCCTGCTCCAATTACTGGCATTGATTCTTGGAGACAAAATTCACGTCAAATAATTGGTAGGAACCAGGCTTTGCCCAGAGATGGTCAGAGGATCAAGTCTGACTGTAATTCCTTTGCTTCTGAGAGGATGTTTATGCAATTATCAAAGGATAATAGTTGTTACTGCAAGTACATTGTTTGGAAAAATCAGTGACAGAAAAATACAATCAAGAAGAACTACGTCTTAGATTTCTGAATACCCTGAGATCTTTCGCTAAATTTGTGGATTATCTCACGTACCTGGTCACCTAATACTGGACATTAAATAGTTCTAAAGCTGGTTCCCCAAGCGGTTTATGTATATATTTGCCTTAAATCTGCTGTATTTGATATCAAGACCTGTATTTATAACTGAATCATTTTTCCAAAAATGTATCTGATAAAAGATGTTTCTCTGATGGTTTTGTGTCACTCTTCTTCAGGGTGCTGCTCAGAGTGAGGATGCTGTATTATCTGAGACAGGAAGTCGTTGGCAACCAGGCCGAGCGCATCCTGGATGGAGCTGATTCCAGGTGAGTGCAGTTTCATTGACTCTCGTTAGATCTGTGTGAAGACTTTCTTTCCACCAGGAGAGCATGTGTCAAAGAGAGGACCAGGGAGCGTTGATGGTAGAAAAAAAAAAAAAGAGTCTAATGAATTATTACTTCAGTCTATTCCTGTCTGTTCTGGTGACCTCTTTGGCAAATTCTTCTTGTTGTGACAGATGGATCAACCGGTATTTCATTGGCTAAATCTTTGGTCTCTTTTTCAACTTTTGAAGCATTTACCACTGAAGTAGACTTTAAACCTGTGCTGACTATCATCAGCTCAGATGTGTGAGGTGTGCACGTGAAGGTCGACTATGCCTCTCACCTTGACTCTCTTCCTTGATCTCCATCTTAACTCTCAGCAGCTGCTGCCTCCCTCCTTGCCTCTCCTTCTATCCGTCTCTCTCTTCCTCCCTCTCCTCCGTGTGTCACACTGAACTTTTCCTGGCATGTGTCCACGTCTCCCTCTCTCTGCAGTGTACTTAGGTCTATGATCACGCCCCATCCCCCCTCATCACCCTTTCACCCAGATGTGAATGCATTTATAATTTGGAGCACATGCACTCCCGCTGATCTCTCCCACTCCCTCTCCTCCTGTCTCTCCCTCCCCCAACTAGATGGCTACTGTGACACACCCGCATGTGTGTGTGTTTACGTGCACGTACGTGTGAGTGTATCTGCGTGTGCGCAGCAGAAGTGAGCATACGGGTTGCTATCGTGCCAACATATGCCAGGGGGATTTAGTATGCCAGTGTTGGCGAGCGCACATGTGTATGTGTTGCCAGGGCCGTGCATGCTGCTGTGTGCAGAGATAGGAGACTATTTCTGAGTTTCCTTTCTCCTCCTGACACACTCAGACTCTGGCCCATTGTATACTGGTAACATTTGTCTCCACAAACTGCAGGGAGCACAGTTATTGAATTTTCAGTTGCACTGCTTAGTAAGATTGGCCAGAAAAACATTCAATCTGCTGTGGCATATATGGAAATCATGTAATATTTAGTTTATAAAAATCTTTCTAAAGTCAAACCTTTTTAATTGGTGACCAAAATCTGTAGTTCACGGAGTCCAAAAAAATAACTGAATTTCTGTATTTCATCTTTTTAATTTGGTGGCTGTGTCAATAATAGCTGTGACTCAACATTCCCTGTGTGTGTTGTTGGTATCGTAATGTCACAATGGAAATAGTGCACAGTCAGAGTCTAGACTGATGAAGTGGAGCTGCAGAAATGATCACATCGGCTGGAGTGTAGAATTTCTATCACTGCCTCTGAAACTGTCCCAAAGTCATCTGACCCGGGGCTGGATGCTGACGTTTGTATTTTTACAGTTAAACACATCCACATTCAACACGTCTTATTTCAATGGAAAGACTAAGACCTCTTGAACATCTAGAATAAATTTTAAAAACTCCTAACATGATGATAACATATCTGTATAGTATCGTGTCCTTCATTGGCTCTTTTTTTTGGTAACTGACGTGTCAAACTCACGGTCACAGGCCAAAATTAATATTTAATAAAGGTTTATATAAATTTTACAAGTTTAGGTTGATCTGTAAAATATTTCACCTTTTTTAAATATTGAAACATTCTTACGTCGGGTAAATTGACTTTCTAATAAATGGTTTTGAAGGAATTAAATCAGAGATAAAAACGCACGTAATTGGTTTTTCACCCTTAGTCTGTGAAAAAAAAAATTGGAGTAAAAAGAAACGTGAAGGCCATAGATGTAAAGACAGAATAATGACAACAAAAATAATCTGTTTTTTATGTGCTGTTACATAGGCACATACACAGCTAATCCTACAGATCTTGCCAATGTACACTACGAGCCAGATTTGGCCCCCGGGCCTCAGATTGGTTCACATGCCTTAGCACCTTATTACACTATGTAAATGAGTCTTGTAGTTTTTTTTCCTTATCTCCTGTATTTTTAAGTTGTGCCTTTGTTTTCAATGTCATTAAAGAGAAAGCCAACTGTCCATCCAGACACAGATTGCAGCCTGATTGTCACTAATGTGAGCTGCCTGTTTCTTTTGTAGTGAGCTGGATATCTGGATCCCGCAGCCCTTTCATGCTGAAGTCCCAGCTGACTGGTGGGACAGCGAGGCTGACAAGTCACTGCTCATCGGAGTCTTCAAACACGGTGGGGCGTCACATTCTGTACACTCAGTCCCAGACCTTTCAGCTCAGCAGCCATTTCACACACACACACACACACACACACACTCAGTATCCGCAGAACATGTCAGTGCCCTCAGCCTCTCGCTGAGACTCTCCCGTGGCTTCCAAACCTGTGAGCATCAAACACACACTCGTGCATGTGCGCTCACTGGGGCTGGTGGAGCGTACACACACACACACACAAACACATCCCACCTACTTCTGTTGCCACCAGTTGATTGGTGTTGCCATGGTGATAATGGTACGCAGCTGGCGGGGTCAGCGTGCTAGCAGGACTTTGATTGATTGTTGGTTCCATTGCTCCGTGTGTGTTCACGTGCACATCGCAGGTATAAACGTATTAAACCAAGCTGATCTGTAAGTTAAAAAAAAAAAAAAAAAACCCTGCACTTTTAGCCTGTTTAAGGACTAATGGGAATCAGCCTTTAAAATCTGCCGTCGCTGTTAGAACTGAGCGACGCTGACATCAGGGACGAACGCTAATTGTTGTCTGTACAAGGAGCCTCATTTATACTGATTTGGCATAATTGTTTTCAATTTTTTTCAAGCCTTGCTGCTCTATGATTCTATTATTGAGTCTCACACACACACACACACACAGATGCACTCACATCCCTCTCTCTCTTAGACAGGCACACGCATGAACAGCAGAGCGATGGCCCACGGAGGCTCTGATGATTAAATCTGTAAGTAAAAAAAAAAAAAAAAAAAAAAAAACCCTGCACTTTTAGCCTGTTTAAGGACTAATGGAAATCAGCCTTTAAAATCTGCCATCGCTGTTAGAACTGAGCGACGCTGACATCAGGGACGAACGCTAATTGTTGTCTGTACAAGGAGCCTCATTTATACTGATTTGGCATAATTGTTTTCAATTTTTTTCAAGCCTTGCTGCTCTATGATTCTATTATTGAGTCTCACACACACACACACACACAGATGCACTCACATCCCTCTCTCTCTTAGACAGGCACACGCATGAACAGCAGAGCGATGGCCCACGGAGGCTCTGATGATTAACGTTTGGCCGTGGGTGCAGAGCTGTGTTATCAATCTATCACATTGACTTAGAGCAGAGCCGTCAAACTCATTTTTACTGGGGGCTCGGGGGCCACATCGGCAAAACAGTTCCCCTTGAAGGGTCAGTTGGAAGTGAAAGACTTCATGAATGAATCTGCCAAAGTGTTAATGAATGTTTCTGCAATTAATTGTTTACAAAGATGCATTGCGGTGTCACAAATAAATGATCTATTATCTATTAGGGTTAAAAATGTAGCTTCACTTCAGGGCTTTGTAATAAGGCAAACGCTTTATAAGCTGACGAGGGCCGAACAAGATGACTTGATGGCCCACATTTGGCCCACAGGCCTTGAGTTTGACATGTATCTTAATGCATCAACATGCAAATTCAAGTATTTCATAGTATATTTTTAAGTTCTAAAATAACCATAGAAGTATATTCATTTATTTGAAAAACAAATTTACCGTGTATGTCCAAAATGTCTGAACCAATTCTGGGAGTTGTTGACATGAACTAGTTGTAGTCATTAGTCTGTCAGATGAGACAATGACCTCAATGACTGACAGACTTAACATGTGTCATCTTTTATTACCCTGGCATTGGTTTTTACTACATACTGTATATAATAACAGTGGAGAAGACTTTAAAGAAGCCACTGCTCCTTTATTAGAAAATATGTGGCTTGATGACAGAAATGCTTTTCCTTCCATTCACACAACTTCAACATCCTGAGGTGATGTTATTGAAGATATATTAGTTAAAAGATTTTGCTTTGACATTTGCCAGGGAGGAGAGATTGAAGAAAAGATGTTGTGATTCTGTTTGGGTGTCCCTCTGTTTTTTGTGCCTCCTTTCTACTCCCCAGCCACCTGACCTCTCCTCCCTCCTCTCTACGTCTCCTCCTTCTGCCCCTCCTCCCCTCAGCTCCACCTTACATCCCTGCGTATCTCAGTGGGACCTGCACATTCTAATCAGTTCTGCCTGACTGCCCCTAACGGACACACGCACTCTCACACCGTGCGTGTGTGCGCGCGCTGCGTTTCACAGCCGATCACACTCACTCACGTTCACCGACATCATGACACACACTTTTCATCCTCACCCTGTCCACCCCCCTCCCTCCCTTACACCCACTCACACCCCTGTCTCTGTCCCTGACACAAATGAACACCTGCAGACTCTTGGACAAATACATACACACACGTACACAGCGCAGTGTTTTATGTACACACACACACACTGTCTTGTCAGCAGCTGGCTCCTGGGGTCTGCCCTTCTGCTGCAGTTTTTGTCTTTTCCTTTATTTAATATGGATGCACCGCCCTGCCTGTACGTTGTTGTTGACTGTCTCAGAATGAACCACACGATACACTTGAATATCCTGGTTTCAGTTTACCCTCAAGGATTTTTTGCTTAATTTATTTGAGTTATTCCTCAACTCTTTTTCTCTTCCATTTTTTTAGGCTATGAAAAATATAACTCGATGAGAGCTGACACCACATTATGTTTCTTGGAGAGGGTGGGCATGCCCGATGCCAAGGCTATCGCGGCAGAGCAGAGGGGCTCTGACATGATGGCAGATGGCGTTGATGGGTAAGAGAGTGGGCTTCAATGTCCAAAGGCTGTTCATTTATTCTATCAGGTCAACTGTCAAAATTCCTGTTCCGGGGAATTTTAGTCAGTGTTTCTTCACTTTCTTCACTGCATGATTGACATCTGTTTAAGTCATGCGTTTGTAGTTTGCCTACATATATGTTTTTTTTTATAATAAAAACAGAGGTGAATCCTTTGCTCATCTGCATTTGTTTGCTCTGCATCCTTGACAGTGAGGATGAGGATCCAGAGTACAAACCCCTACGTATGCCCTTCAAGGACGACATGGATGACTTCACTAACTCCCCGCTGGATGACAAAGACGACACGGTGGAGGGAGAGGCTGAAGGTAATGTTTTAGTGGTACACAACGCTGTAAAAACTGGGGACTCGCATCCTGTACTTCCTCCCGACCGCCCCTTGTAAATACTGCATTACTGTGAAGATACTGTCAGCTTCTGCTGCATGAGCAACAACTGGACCTAAATAAATAATGAAGAGCCTTCACAGCCGACGCCCGTCACTGACCTTCACCCTCCCCATCTTTGTCTTACACTCTCAGGTGCCAAATCAGGCGAAAGTGGTCAAATTGCATCCATTGTGGGCGGAGAGTCGGGCTCCAGTGAGCAACTATATTGGCCGGCAGCCTCTGCACTGACTGCTCGACTGCGTCGCCTTATTACGGCATACCAGAGGTCCAACAGGAGAGAGCAGCTCCGCCAGGAAGCCCTAAACCGGCCCGATGGACGCCGCCGTCGTCGCAGGGACTTCCTGCCGTCTGTTAACATGGTTGCTGAGACAGTAGGGGGAGTGTCTTACATCCAGGAAGGATCAACAGTGTTCATGGCAGACGGAAGTCCATATTTGGCCAAGGGAAGTGCCTACTTTGCCAAAGGTGGACAGTTGATGCCAGAGGCTTCCCCAGTCATGACGGCCAGCTCCTTGATGCCTGACGGAGCCTTGTACTACAAGGAGAGGAGACAAAGGTATCCTGAAACCTCCAGACTGGCGTACGTGGAATCCTGAGACAGAGTCAACTGTTTTGCTAACACGTCATGTTGAACCTTTGTTTCAGATGGACTCGTCGTGAGGAGGCCGACTTCTACCGCGTTGTGTCCACCTTCGGTGTCGTCTTTGACACACAGAGACAGAAATTTGACTGGACGCAGTTCAGGGCCTTTGCTCGCCTGGACAAGAAAACGGATGAGAGTCTGGAGAAATATTACTATTCATTCATCGCCATGTGCAAACGGGTCTGCAGAATGCAGGTCAAGACTGACACAGGTAAAAGGAAGCGTTTGATTCCTGCTTTTACGGAGGGTCTGTTTTGTGTTTAGCTCAGATAATAGTCACGTCATGGTTTCCTTTACTCAGAGTCTTCATCTCTCACCCTCTTACAGAACTTCCAGACCCAACCCTGATAATCGACCCAATCACTGAGGAGCGTGCTTCTCGAACCCTGTACCGCATCGAGCTGCTTCGTCGCATTCGAGAGCAGGTTCTTCCACATCCCTTGCTCTCTGAGCGACTCAAGCTCTGTCAGCCTTCCCCGGACCTACCAGAGTGGTGGGAGTGCGGTCGCCACGATCGTGACCTCCTGATTGGAGCCTCTAAACACGGCGTCAGCCGCACCGATTACCACATCCTGAATGACTCGACATTAGCTTTCCTGGAGGCTCACCAGCGCTTCACCAACCAGCGAGGGTCTGGTATCAGCATGGGAGTCCACGGAGAGTTTACCAAAGCTGGACTTGGAGCAGCAGAGATTACTCCTGCTGCGCTTTTTACCCCCGCAGAGCTGGAGAGTGTGGCAGCTGCTGCCAAAATTGCTGTTGATGCAGCGAAAGAAGTGAAAACCGAGGAAGGACAACTGGATACGGAGGTGAAAAAGGAAACAAAAGAAGAAAATAATCTGGACATTCAATGTACCAAGACTGAAAACTCTGACGACCAGAAGAAAAATGAGGGACAAGAGACGGAGGAGACTGCTGCTGCTTCACCCAAGAAAGAAGAGGAGGAAAGTCCCAAAGTGGAAAAGGAGGAGATGGATTGTAAAGAAAAGATAAAAGAAGAAAATACTTCTGAGGAGAATAAAGCTACCAATGAGGAGAAGAAGAGTTTGACTGGAGTCTTCCCTCAAAGGGACCAGGAGGAGATGATTATTGACCTCTCAGATCATCTTGACACTTCTCCTAAAGCACAGCCAGGGCAGAAGACAGTGGGAGAGGATGAAGGAGAAGAAAAGGAGAACCCAGAATCTCCCAAGTCTCTGAAATCGACTGACCCAGAGAAGAGCCCAGAGGGCGAAGAAGAGGACAGGATGGATGATGATGACAAATCAGAGAAATCCTCTCAGGCTGAAGGTATGTTTTTTTTTTTTTTTTTTATGGTTTGTTTCAGGATGCCTTGAGTGTCCTTACATTCCCGTTGTTAACCAGTTTTTGTCCTGGTTGTTGGCCCCGTCGTTGCTGACACGGGCCTATTTCTGGTGTTTCCCCTCATGACTTGGCAGTGTTTTAATGAGAATGAGTTCCAGGGGCGAGAGAATAAGATTAAATGAGTTCAGATCCCTTGATAAGGGTTTGAAAATCCTTGCAAAATGGCTGTCCCTTCTGTCTGAACAGTGAGTGCAGCGTCAGAGCAGAAGAACTTTGACGAGGAGAGCATCGCCTCTCTGAGCACGTCAGCCCGGGATGAAACCAGAGATGGATTCTGCCCCGACGACCTTCCGGAAACGTCTACACTGCAAGCCCTGCAGGACCGTGCCTACGCCTTCTCTTTCTGGCCCAAGGTGAGTCTTTAGTGTTGGCCAACAGGCTAATTAACTCAGGGCTCCAGTGGAGGTTAGCTGTAATCACTGTTTAAACAGTGACAATACCATGTGGGAAACACTTTTATTCAGCTTTGGTTTTTGTCTCGACTGTGTGAATATGTACTGCTTCCTCTGTGACATTCACCAAAACCCATGCATGGATCAATCTCCTCTTTGTCTCCTACCTGGTAGCTTCATCTCTGGGATCATTCTTTTACTACTATATCCACTGTCCCTCCTCTGAACATGTCCAAACCATCTCAATCTAGCTTCCAAATCCATTGAGGCATCCTAAAACATATGTATGCTGATAGTACGACACATCCTGACAAGACGAGCCTCTGAACTCTGTCAAATGTTTGTTATTGATTTAATAATTGGAGATTATAAAGAAGACCAGTGTCTGTCCAGTTTTGACGTCCCTGCGTTGTCCTCCCCGTCAGGATCGAGTGATGATCAACAGGATGGATAACATCTGCGAGGCTGTGCTGAAGGGCAAGTGGCCGGTCAACAGACGCCACATCTTTGACTTCCCAGGCAGCCTGGTGCCCGGACACAGCTCCGCGTTGGCCGCGGCCGCCACGGTCGACAGCCCGCTGCACAGGCGGAGCCTGGCCGAGCTGACAATGACTGGAATTCACACGCCGTACAGCGCCAGTGAAGACAAAACGATATCACCTCAGGTTCACGTGAGTCACCCTTATCGCCGCCCTCACTTTCCAAAGCTCTGGCGACGCGGAGATATTTCAGTCCGGGGCCGATGTAAGAGTTGACCTGTGATTACAGGAGGGCGCTCTCAGCCTAACCATACCTCGCCAGAGGAGGAGGAGGAGGAGGAAGATCGAGATAGAGGCGGAGAGGGCGGCAAAGAGGCGCAACCTAATGGAGATGGTGGCCCAGCTGAGAGAAAGTCACTCTGCTGTAGCTGCAGAGCCACAGAACCAGGCCATCGACCTCACCAAGGTCAGCAACAGGGACTTGGTCAAAAATCAGGTCGACATGATCTGAACAAAGAATAACAAATTAAAACTAACTTTCTGAAAATGTGTTTTCCCAGGGCATGCATCACCACCACAAGTCCTCGCCCTCACTGGCTGGATTTCCAAGTGCTCTGGTCACAAGCTCCTCTCTGAAAGCTCAGATGGAGCTGCTGCAGCAGGCCATGCCCCCTGGAGAACGGGCCAACGGTTCCCTGGACGCTGACGTGCCCATCATGAGGAGGAGGCGAGGCCGCAGGAAAAATGTGGAGGGTCTGGAGATGCTTTTCATGGGCAACAAGAGATCAGCAGTGGTACGGAGACCGTTGACACATGGACCTCTGGTGGACATGAGCACAACACACGAAACTCATCTGTCTTCTGCTTTGCTGCGATTCCAGGATGACGGTGACGTGACGGTGGTGGAGGCGGTTCAGGAGGCTGCCCGTGCCCACAGACCGCTCAGTGTCCCCGAGCAGAGCCCCAGCACCAGGTCTTTAGCCTCAGGCAGTTTGGAGGAGGAGGAGGCGGCGGTGTCAAACAAGGAGCTGGGAGAGTGGCTACGACAGCACCCGTCATACAGCATGGACATGGCTGGATACACACCAGTACGTACTACTTCACCTCCTTCAGTCCTCATCAGCTGCTCCACCTAAACCTAGGAATTCATTTTCTTCAGGAACAGAATGTTTTTATCTCCAAGTGATGAATTTTATTTAATTTTCCTTTTATTGTCCTCCACAGAAGAGCGAGGAGCTGCTTCTGTCTCAGTTCTCCAAACCCAAACAGAAGCGCCATCGCTGTCGAAACCCCAACAAGATCGACATCAACACCCTGACCGGAGAGGAAAGGGTGCCCGTGGTCAACAGACGGAATGGACGCAAGGTCAGCAGATGGTCACTCACTCAGAATCCCCGTCGTCCATATTTATACACCGTGTTTTAATTAGTCCTTCAGCAGACTTGACTTGTTAATGTTTTACCCTGGTAAACCTTCATTATGTTGTCTGCGAGGACAGTCTTGTCTGTGATGAGTGTCCTTTTCATCTGCATCCTGTCAACGTCCTTGTCAAAACCTGTCATCTATTTATTTCATTCTTTCCCCAAGAACCTTTAGTCTGAACATACTGCTGCTCAAAGTCCATCATAAAGATCAGTCCATTCATTTACCCTAAGCTGCTCTCCATAACCAAGGAAGATGGTGTCAATACGTGGAACTGATTACCATAAATTTACCTTAATACCTGTAATATAAGGGCAGTGTTCAGTTCAGTGTGTACTTCATTTCATCAGCTCTGATGAAATGATGTTGAAGTTGGAGACAGGATGGAACAGCTGGAGAAGTGAGTCAGGATCTGTGACAGAAGAGAGTCAGCTCAGGTGAAGAGAAAGGTTTACAGGACGGTGGTGAGACCAGACGTGATGGACTAGGAATAGGTAGAAGACAGGAGACGGAGATAAAGATGCTGAGATTCTCTTTAGGAGACACAAGGATGGACAGGATCAGGAATGAGGTGATTAGAGGGACAACACGGACAGGAAGGTTTGGAGAAAAAGCTAGAGAAGACAGATTGAGATGGTTTGGACATGTTCCTGTCTCAGTGGATACATTGGTAGAAGAATGATCCTAGAGATGGAGCTACCAGGTAGGAGACAGAGAGAAGATTGATGTAGGAGTCAGTAGAAGATGGAGAGAACAGGAGGAGCTGGGAAATGAGGATGTGCTGTGGCAACTCTTGAAAAATGGACGAGCAAAAATGTTTTTTTTTTATTAAAAAGATTTTTTACTATTCCATTCATAGATGGGCGGGGCAATGGCTCCACCAATGAAGGAGCTCCCCAGATGGCTACTGGAGAACCCCGAGTTTTCCATCGCCCCTGATTGGACAGACATCGTCAAGCAGTCGGTCAGTGAACAGCACAGGTTTCCTTTCCATGTGTCCAACATCCACATCAGACCAGTTTCCTCACCGTCCGTCCACTTCACAGGGTTTCCTCCCAGAGGCCATGTTCGATCGCCTCCTCACCGGCCCCGTCATCAGGGAGGAGGGCGCCCGACGCAGAGGTCGGCGGCCCAAATCGGAGATCGCCAAGGCAGCAGCCGCGGCCCAGGCTGCTGCAGCTGCTCAGGTCGCCCAGGCCTCGCTGGCAACGGCTGCTTCCTCCGCAGGTAATGAACGCACTAAATATAGTAAATAGGGCTGTCAATCAAGGTGAACTACTGAAAGACTAATATATCACACAGTTGACTGTGCTTAATTAGGTTTAATTACATTTTGAAATTTCACTCTAAAATATTCATACAGGATTTGTGGCAACGTTTACATCAGGGAGCAGTTGGTTTTTAGAACACAGAGGGTTCAGTAATAGAGTTGTCTTTGCTTCTCCATGCAATCATTTTTGTTGTAAATTTTATTAAATGCGGCGTTACTTTGTTTTTGTCGTTCCTTGAATTTTTGTGTTCAGTGTTTTTTTTTTTGTTTCTTGAGAGCAGTTTGTTTCTTTGTGGTTGAGGCCGTCTATTTACCCAGCTGTCTCCCTGCAGGGGGCATCAATCCTCTGCTGCTGAACAGTCTGTTTGGAGGGATGGACCTGTCGTCTCTCCAGAGCCTCCAGTCTCTGCAATTGGCTGCAGGTCTAATGGCCTTCCCTCCACCCACCGACCCCAAACAGGCTGCAGCGAGCGCCGCCGCGGCCGCCTCCATGCTGCCCCTCATGCTGCCCGGCATGGGAGGCCTGCCCAACATGGCCACCGCCCTCCCCAACATGTTCGGCCTCGGCGGTCTCTTCGGTGGTAACCTGGCAGCAGCGGCCACTTCCGCAGCATCGGGGAACACAAACGGAACGGGAGAGGGAGCAGAGAGCGGCAACTCGGCGACAAAGCGGAAGAGAGAAGTGATGGAGGAGGGAGACAGCGTGGATGAAGAGAAGGAGCAGGGGGACAAGGAGGAGGCAGAGGCCAGCAGAGGACAGAAGGAGAAAGAAGGTGAAGAGAGCAAGGAGAAGATGGTGAAGTCAGCGGCTGACGTCAACCCTGCTGCCGAGCTGCAAGCTGTCGACTCGCCGGCGGAGGCGTCCATTAACGGTGATGCTGCGGCCCTGCTGGCAGCTGCCGGTATGTCTGCTAATTCCCTGGCCTTTAACCCCTTCCTCCTCTCCACCGTGGCCCCTGGCCTCCTCTACCCCTCCATGTTCCTACCTCCAGGCCTGGGTGGCCTCAGCCTCCCCGGATTCCCTGCCGCCTCCACCTTGGCAGAGCTCCAGAGCGCCATGGCCGGGGTGCTGGGGGGCGGCGCTGTGTCCGCAAACCCCGCCAGAGGAGGGGCAGAGGGAAACGTCCAGCGCGGAGCAACGGGAGAGGCCGACGATGACGACAAGAAGGAGGAAGACGAGGGAGGAGAGAGTGACTATGTGGAGGAGATGGAGGAGGATGCCGGAGGCGAGGCAGATGACTCGTTGGTGGAGGACGGGGCGGAGAGGGAGGACGCTGCAGCGTCTCCACAAAAGGACAAGAGTGACTGAATGAGTGAAGTGGCTGAGGGTCGGCCGGGGGTAGTAGTGCTTTAGCCGTGAACATCCTGTCGAACTCCTCCACCTCTCCTCCCATGTTTACACGCCTCCAACAGAAATATTCAAACTATTATCAGTCTGTTTTTGTTTTGTTTTTTTTATTTCTTTCTGTTGTTATTGATGATTTGTTTGTTTTTTTCTTTTGTGGCCAGGTTTATTTACTATTTGTCAGAGAGGATGAAGTGTGTGTGTGTTCAGTTCAGTCTCTCTGAGTGATAGTGTAGTCAGGGAAAGAAGAGTCTGGATCTTCTTCAAGACTGTTCTCTTATCTATCAACTTCTCTCTTCCACAGACACAGGACTTCACATGGTTCCAATAGTGCTAATATTATTATGTTTAATGTTGTTTATTATTGCTGCTTCAGCCCGTGTCATTATTATTATTATTATTATTTTTGAAATAGTTTTTCTTTTCTTTGTCTGGACTGTTATGTTGCCGTTTGTCGGTCAGTTGGCAGCGAATAGTCGCAAAGAAAAGCAACAGCCGCTGCTGGTTTGTTTTCTCACATCAGTTCTCAAAGAAAAAAAAAAGGTAAAAATGGAAGAAGGAAAAATGGCATTACAGCTGAGCCCACTGTCTGGCTACAGCTGCTGCGGAAGGAATTGTGGGTAAAGAGAGTCGAGCTGCTCTGTCTGTAGTTCTCACACATATCAGGTAGAATCTGATGAGGAAAAGGAAACGAGGCTCGTCTGGAGCTCAGTCTCATACACTGATGATCGCCACCTACAGGAGAAACTGTTAGTCACATTAGTTTTACACCAACCTCAGTAATACACACATACACACACACTAACCCCTCCTCCCACCTCTGTATCTCTGAGTCATGTGACTGTCTCTGGAAGGACTTCCTGCCAGCTGCGCTCTGGCCCGTGCACGTGTGCTGGTGCACGTTGAATCATTACTGTTAAACTCAGTCCCACACTGTTGGAGTTCTAGTCTCCGGTCTTTCCACTGCCAAACTGATCCTTCCTCTGCTGGTTCTAAGGACTCTGTGATCCCGGTTCTGTTCAGTCACTGAACGTTCCGTGCATGAACAGGAAGTGGAGTTCCGCATGCAGACAACGTGACATTTCAGGTTAAATCTGTTGGGGAGGATTTCCTCGATTTCCTCAGCGTTGCCACGGTCAAATTCTTTCCTTTTTTCCCATAGTATTGTTTTTTGTTTTTTTTTTCATTTTGTTTTTTTTTTTTCTCCTCCACATCCCACTAATTCCAGACAGATTGCTGCTCCTTACTGACCTCTCTATAAAAGACTGTTGCTCTAGTCACACACACTGACACCAGGCCTGGCCAGATCAGGACTGAGACACACGTTCGGCAGAGTTGGACTCTCAAACATTTCTTCACAAAGTTCAGCTCTGGATGCGAAGTTTTGAGAAAAAAAAAAAAATACTTGAAAAGCCGTGACAGGTGTATGATTTGTTTCCATTCCTGAGGCCAGTTTTATGTGTCTTGATGTGAATCGAACACTGCAAGTGGTTCTAATTTTTGAAAAGTACATTTTAAACACACTGTGGCCAGGTCTGATGATACGGATCTGGTGATACAGCCAGCCCAGCAGATGATGAGAGGCAGCACTGGGCCCCGGCTTCCCTCTCTAATGCTGAGACAGCAATAACCAAGGCAGCTTTTGAATGTTCCAACATTACTGTCCCAATATATACACACAAACACACACACACACACACACCAAAATCACACACACACACCTTTATGAATAACCACAAGTGTCATATAAATAAACTAAAACTGTAAAAATGAAACATTAAGTACTGCAATCAGTTTCCTCTCACTCTGTTCCTGTTGATGCACTGGTGTTAAAGAGTTAAAATAATCAGGTACCTTTATTACTTAGCTACTTCTTGAAAAAAAAAGGACTTTTTGTTACTTTTAGCCAGCAAGCTGAAGAGCATTACCTCAAAATTCTTATCTAGCCTTGAAGTTTACAGACATACCATGTAAATGTTTTTGTTCCTTTTTTTTGGTGTGTATCTTTTTGTGTTTTTTTTCTTTTGAAGACATCATGTATGATGAATTGTAGCTATGATGCTTTTAATAAAAGTGAATCACGATATTCGCCTAGGAAACCAAATCATGACTTGTTTCTTCCTCTTCTTTTTTTAAATTTTTTTTTTATTTTACTGTTTTATTTTACTCTTACTGTGGAACCTCTAGGTACGAGCGTAATCTGTTCCAGGCTGAGCGTGTTACTTGAGGTGTTCGTATCTGGAATCATGTTTTACCACTGTTCCAGTTAAAAAAAAAAAAAAAAAAGTTATCCTAGCAATTGGGGGAAAAAACACTTTTTTTTTGCATTGAAGCGCATGGATTGTGTTTCAATGTCCGTCTTTTTTTTTTTTTTTTACTCCTAACTTTTTTAGGAGTTTTACATTTTATACGGAATAATGGAACACAAAAATGGAAGAAAATCAGGAAGAATCTCAAACACCATAAGACTCACAGAAGATCAGTGACGTGGTCTCTTTCGCCATCTGTAAGCATGCTTTTATCTTGAAGCAAAAATTTGCTCATATCTTGAAATTTTTGGATGTTGAGGTTTTTGATGAGTATCTATATTAACTTCTTGCAAATATTCAAAATACTGAAATTGTCCAAACACTCAACAACCAATTCAAGTTTTGGTTTTTGGAGCTAATGCTGATAATGATTCTTACAGATGACGTAGGAGAAATCTAATCAATCTCCAAAAATAAATCTACAGATCAGAAACAGGAAGCCATTTCTTTAAAACTCAAACCAATTTCCCTCTGTAGAGAGTTTCTAGGGGAAGTCTGCGGTGTCTCTGTTTGACCAGGTCACAACATGGACTGAAATTCAAGTCCGTTTCTATTATTAACGTCAGTCATAAATGCTGACCTCACTCTGACCACCATTTTGACTCCAGTCGTAAATATCAGACTCTTCAACCTACTTTATTCTTCTACTCAAAGATGGACCAGGATCGGGCTCCGTCTGGTCTACCTACTGTCCAATGTTCACAAAATGTCTGTGTCATGTGACTGATGACATCATAGATCTGCTCCCCATCTCTCCGCCACCAGATGAACTGGACGACAGAGGAAACATTCATCATCGCAGATGAGCTGCTTAAATATGCCTGTGTGGATGAGTGTGTGTGTGTGTGTGTGTGTGTGTGTGTGAGGAACCTTAAGGAAAAATCCAGAAGAAATAAAATAGTGTGTGTTCAAGGAGAGGGAGAGAGTGAATTCATGGCTCCAGCCAGCTGTCAAAAATGGCCTCTCTCCCACTGGAGCTGCTGACAAAACATAAACTGACAGCCAGACCCCTGTGTGTGTGTGTCTGTGTGAGAGTGTGTGTGTTTGTGTCTTTGTGCCTGAGCAGCTCCAGACTGGTGTTTTTTTTTAAATATTGAATATTACAGGAGATAAAATCAGAGTCATCACCATGAAGGTCACACACTGTTGCATTGTATTGAACGGCCACTAGGGGCAGGCCAATTCCACCATATCATTAAATTGCTTTCAGTTCACCAAAACCATTTAGACCAGCCATGGGCAATCCATGGTCCGGGGGCCAGATGTGGTACGTTTGTAGTTTTAATCCGGCCCACCACACTTGTCCCAATTTATGTTGTTTATTTATCTTATCATTACATGTCTGCCATTTTCCTGCAATGCCGGTAGTCCCCCTATAGATGGCGCAGGAAGGGCTAAAGCTTTTTAGCATTGTAGCCTAATGCACACACACTGACTTTGATGCGTCTGTGTCCCTGTCTGGAACAGTGGGGCGGTGGTCAAGTCGTCAATGCATCAACACTGGCCACAGTGGACAGTGAGGCGTCTTCACTGTCCACCGTAATGGAAGTCAACGCCATGTCCCGGCAAGAGTAGAGAGCTATGTGTGTGTGTGTGTGTGTGTGTGCGGCATCTCCTGTCAAGATCTCTCCACTCTGCTGGATGTGTCACTTCCTGCTCTCTGTGGTTGTCATGGAGAGGCCAGGGCTCCAGCGATAAAGAGCCATCTGCCGTTGGCATGACCACCTACAGCCGGGCCACCGTCACAGAGACGGTGATGGATGGCCCCCAGAGAGAGGGGAGGGGACGGGAGGAGAGGGGAGGGTGAGGCAGACAGAGGGAGAGAGAGGAGATGAGGAGTGAACATGGATGAAAGAGGAGGCCGGCTGAGGAGTTTTGAGGGCACGGTGAAGGAGAAGAGCAGCAGAGAAGGAGACAGGTCCGAGTGGCTTCCTGTTTACCCCACTGCGACCTCCATACTGTCCCCACCCGGCTGGCTTCACCTCTCTGACTGCGGAGACACATGGTAGAAATGTGACACTGAGAGACGCAGGGTATCGAACACACACACACGGGGACACAAGTGCACGATGGGAAAGTCAAGCGGCGCTAAACCCGTTCAAACTAAATATAGATACCAATTAGACCGACGCCGAGGTGGAAGTCGTTTCTCTCTTTACATCTGATCTCAGAGCAGCAGCACTGTGACCTACAGACGAAGTGACGGCTGTCTGTCGAGTTCTGTTGTGACATCACTGCCCTCTTGCGGTCACACTGGGCAGCGTCTCCCTACGTTTCTCCGCGTAAGTTACTTAAAAGGACTTAAACACAGTCTTTTCTCTCTTATACTTCGTTTTTCCCCTCGAGAAAAATCTTTGTGTTATATATTTTTCACATTGTATAATATTATGCGCTCATATTTTGTATAAAATAATTTATATTGAATTTTAGCATAGAGCTAAGTTTTGTATGTAGCATCAACCAACCACCGATTCAAGGTAAAAAAACAAAAACTAGTTTAATATGCCTGAACACACACTTTACAATAATTTATCGAATAGAAACCGATGTTTAACATACAGAATGTTACGTTTTTCAATCTTAAATGCATTAATTTTTTTTTTTTACATCGATAGTAGTGATTTTAGCTTGTTTTATTTCACGAGACGATAAATTCGCAATTCTTTATTGATTCCAATGGCAAATTAAGGCATGTTTTGTATTTTTTATGTGTGTATATTTGTATACAAGACAAACATACAGTCATAGAAGAAATATCAGCATATCCTGCTGTTTTTTTCAATTTCCTGTTCATTTCAATGTCCGGTTCCATTAAAAGTTAATTTGTTTGGACAAATATAAAGATAAAAACAAAAATAACACATAAGAGTTTCATTTCAGATCTGTTGTCTTGATAGTAAACAAAATCAATTCATGTTTTTTCTTCAAAAGCTACTGTATTCTACTGACAAAAACAGTACTTTTAGAGATTTCATGTTTCCCCGCTCATCATATTCTTCAGGTACTTTACTTTTAATGGTAACGGCATTAAAAAGAACAAGAAATTGAAGAAAACAAGGATGGTCTAACAAAAATACAGACTATGTTTGTCTGTATTTTTATTGTTAGCTTCAGGTTTCTTTCCAATCGTCACTCCAGCAGGTGTGAGGTGTTGAGATCCACTCAGACTGGGGTTCGTGGTCCAAACCACAGCCCCTGTTGTCCCTGCTCTGATTCAACCCACTGTCTGGGCTTTCTGTCCTGATTCTCCTCCGTCCAGAAAATTTCTGGAAGAGACATATGAGTGGAGCAGCCAAATCATTTCACAGCGGAGACAGCTCGGTGCTTTCCTGTCAACTGCTGCATTAGCACACATTCTGCCGTGCTGACCTTCACGTCTGCGACGTGACCCCGATCGTCACAATTCATCCCAGATTAAAACTCCATCACGGCGTTCGGCGGAAACGTCTCCCCGTTTTTACCCGTGCGTGTTCTGTAGGCTGACGTGGTTACGTAAGAATCTGTGTGTTTTCTCTTTGATTCATTTCTAATTCATTTCTCAGTCTAATCTCATTTCATCCCATTCAGTTCATCTCATCTGAATCAGTGCAGATATGAATCAGCCCTGTGTGGTCTGCAGGGGAAAAATCAATTTCTATGGCAGGAAATGAGATCCTCAGAGGGCCTGTGTGTGTGTGTGTGTGTGTGTGTGTCAGCTGAAATACGACCCAGGGTGTCTGAGTCGGACCGTTGGCAGCTGTACTTGCTGATGGGACCTTGTAAGCCTATCATATGGCTTAATGACTCTGAAGTCATCACTTACCTCATCCTGACATCAGGTATTGATTGGCTGAGGGAGTGAGGGATATTAGAGGGACCAGAGGAGAGATGGATGTTGGGTGGAGGGCGGTCAGATGATAACATACGGTGACCCCAGAATATAGATCATGAAGGGCAGCTGCCTTTATCTACTGTAACTGAAACTCACAGCTGCTGCCGCAGTCTGTGGATATATGGTACATACAGACGTCTCTGAGTATGTATATATGGTTGTGAGACCAGCTATGATGGATGGATTAGAGACACTAGGGACAGGTAGAAGACAAGAGGCAGAGCTGGAGGTGGAGGAGTTAAAGATGCTGAGATTCTCTTTAGGAGAGACAAGGATGGACAGGATCAGGAATGAGTTTACATTTATTTTTGTAGGAATGAGGTGATTAGAGGGACAACACAGACAGGAAGGTTTGGAGGAAAAGCTAGAGAAGACAGATTGAGATGGTTTGGACATGTTCAGAGGAGGGACAGTGGGACATTAGTAGAAGAATGATCCTAGAGATGGAGCTACCAGAGGAGATTGATGGATGCAGTGAGGGAGGACATGGAGGTAGTTGGAGTTAGAGTTGAGGAGACAGAGGACAGGGGGAGATGGAAATTGTTGACCTGCTGTGACAAGTCGAAAGGAAATGAAGATGGCGATGCCTCAGTACATCTCGCAAAATGTTTCCACTATACATACAAAAGATCTGGCAACATGTAGATTTAAGTTATGAGATGGAGAAGAACTCATTTGACTCTCTATCATATCTTTCTCGCCGCTACGTGCGATTTCCCACATCTTGGATCTTGGAACAAAACTACGGTGATAGAAGGATCAGTGTGGAACAGACTGTGTCCCTCAAGACTCCACTCTCTGTGAATAATTAATGCTACTGTCTCCTCGTTGATCCATCTCGGTGGAGGAGTGGTCATCGCTCCCGTCCCACAGCGGGGCCTAGGTCTCAGGTTCGATCCCTGGGTCAATCTTTCTGTTCTGGGATCAGAATCATTCAATCTGATCCTGAACGTGTGAACGTAAGTGTGAATGGTTTTCTCAACCTGTGGCTCTGGGACAGACTGGAGCGTCCAGGGTGAGGTCAGTCCTCAGCTCGTGACCTCATCCTTCTGAAGCTCCTGCTCCACTCCACCAGCCCCTCCCCCATAACATCTAGGACTGAGTGAAGACAATGGAGGTATGTGGGGGGAGGGGAGGAGCAGATCCACACAGCAAGGGGTGAACATGTGGGAAGATCTCTGAAGTCCTCGAGGAGGAGGTTCTTACTTCCTGTTTTTTCTTTTTCTCTCTGAAACATCCTCTTCTTTCTGTTTCCATCCGTCAATATTTTTTCCCCCTTCTTTGTCTTCGTATCTTTCTCTCATTTTCCATCCATCCTTATCTTCTTGCTATCTTCTCTGACTGCCCTGTTTCTCCTCTCCTTCATTCCTTCTTTACTCCTTCCTCTCCTGTTTTCTTCATTTTATGAAGTTCTTACGTTTTTCCTTTCTCGTGTGTTTTTTTCCTTTTTTTTCCTCGTCTTTCCTTTTCTTCTCCCCTTCTGCTGTCCATCTTCAATGTTTTGTCCCCTGCTTATTTGTTTTTTCTTTATCTAATTTTTCTTTATTTCTCTTTTCCATCAACCCTTCCTTAACGTCTCCTCTTCTCATTTTTCCTTTTAACTTAAGTCCTCCCTTCCTACCCCCTTGCTTCCTTCACTACCTTCATTTCTTTATCGTTTTCCTCCATTCTGTCATTCTCACAACTGTATTTTTCTGTCAATAAATAACTTAAAATCTAAAAAAAAATCAAATTATCTCTTCTTTGTTTATGTCCTTTGCCGCCATTTCTTCCTCCCTCCCCCACCTTTCTCTTTCTTCCTTCCTCCCCAGCCCCACCCCCATCACCCTCACCTGCCACCTGTGTTTCCCTCCACTGTGATTACCTGAACCTCTCCACCTGTGTCTCCTCCGGTCTCTGCTGTTTCACACATCTGTGTCAGAATGTTCTCAGATATAATATAATTTTCAACCAAGTCTTTACCCCAGTCTCCAACTGCATTGGTGAGTGTGACAATTATATTTATATATTTTTAACCCCTTCATCCACAAAGAAATCAAAGTAGAAACAGATCTTTGAAACGTTTGAAGATTTCCAATCATTTGATTGAAAGTTAACGAATCAGATTTCCGTCCTCAGACCACGCAGTGAAGTGTAACGTGTATAAAAATACTCAATTCCACAACATCTTATATGTCACAGTATATACTATTATTATATTATAGCTTATTATTTATTTAGGCAAAGCTGATTCCAGTTCCACAAACCCGGTCTTGTGTTGCACTGACCTCTAGCGGATACTAGAGGCATTGCAACTAAACTGATCCCTCTTGCTGCAGGAGAAGAGTCTCTGGCTCCTTTTTGTCTCCAACCTGGTAGCTCCATCTCTAGGATCATTCTTCTACCAATGTATCCACTGTCCCTCCTCTGAACATGTCCAAACCATCTTAATCTGTCTTCTCTAGCTTTTTCTCCAAACCTTCCTGTCTGTGTTGTCCCTCTAATCACCTAATTCCTGAGCCTGTCCATCCTTGTCTCTCCTGAAGAGAATCTCAGCATCATTAACTCCTCCAGTTTTAATACACTTTTTTACTTTCTGCATTAATTCAGTCCATGATTATTTAATTAGCATTTTTTTGTTATTTTTAAACTCAGTAATTCAGTACAGTAATAGTGGTGCAAAAAATGTTGCAAAAAGTGGAAGAAGTTTTATTCTTTAAATTAGTTTCAAAACAAACCATGAACTGGTGGTACACTTCAAAACACAACTTTCATTTCACAGAACTTTTTTTTGTTACACTTTTAAAACATGACATAACAGTGAGGTAAGTGTAGCTCAGTGGGTCAGACCTGAAGTTGTTTGTGCTTCTGCTCGCGATCTTTCATGTCAGAAAACACAGAACATCAACGACAGGAAGAAAATGAGAGGGAACAGCAGAGAGAGCAGCGTGTGTGTGTGTGTGTGTGTGTTTGCAGAAAGGTGATCTGGGGTGAAACAGTCTGATTTTGTCTGACTCTTTTATTTATTTCTATATTTATTTGTGATTGTTCAGTGTTGTGGGGCTGATGATCAATGAACAACCTGTGCTGTGTTGAGTCTAAGGCGACGGTGAGTTGTTGTCCTGGGACTGAACAGCAATAAGAGTTTGAGGGGTTAGAGCAAAGGGACGGGAGTGAAATAAAATAAAAACTGTTGACGGTCTGTCCAGTGAGAGATGCACAGATAATCACACTGGTCAGCAGAGGTCAGTGTTTCACCTAAGACAAATGGCCCTGTAATAAGGTCATAAAGACAGTGTTGGACTAGACCAGAGGGCAGAGAACGGCAAAACCAAAGAAGCAGAACTGCAGGAACTTCTGGATTGTGGCTCCTTTGGTGATGAATGTTAGATGGTGGACTTTGAGAAGGAAACCTTCAGGTGGTGGTTTCCTCCCATGTCGTAGTTGTGGAGTTTAATCAGCTCTTGAATCGCCTCCTCCACGGACGACATCTGAATCAGGGCCATCTTACGGTCCCTGAGCAGAGAGATCAGTGTTAGCAGGAAAAAAAAACAGAACATGAAATGTACAGATGGTGGAAAGGAAACTAAAAGAAGCACAAAGGATGGAATAAACACTTCTGATTACGAACTGTAACTTGTGAAAAAACAAGACAAATGTAGTGTTCCCTCTAGGGGTAGACTGGTGTAACAGCAGCAGTCAGATATGTATTAGACTTTACATTTATGGATGAAAATGTTTGTGTGTGCTGTTCAAGTGACAGACTGGGACAGAAGGAGAACATTGAGATGGTGGTTCTAGGTGGATGAAAAGTTAGAACGTTATATATATCCCCAGAAGATCCCTTTTGGAAATAAAGGTGTGAGACAGAGTCAGATGATCTGCAGCAGTAACCTCCGACAGAAGGTCAAGTTGTGAGTTTTTTTTTTACTTACTGGAAGAACTTGAAAGCCTTGACGGTTCCTCCACTGTTGGAGAACAGAAGACGGAGATCGTCCTCACCGACTCCCTCTCTGCTTAGACAAAAAAAGTCCAAATTTAGACTGTCTGTACCAAACTGGATCAAAAAGGCAGAGTGTGGAATAACTATGGACCTGATGTTGGAGAGATGAAGAGTGGATGAGGGAGGAAAGATGTTCTGGAAGTTTTTTGAGCCAGGTTTTTTGAAACGATGGAGTGGAGATCCAGAGAAATCTGATGGAAAAAAAGAAAGGTGTTTCTTTTTCACTTTCCATATCAGAGGTTTTCCTTTAGAAAGATCTATGTTCATCAGCACAGACCTTTAGTGAGGAGCTGGTCGTCCAGACCTTCTCTGGGCAAGGCCACAGTTTGATGTTTGGACAGTGTCACCCTCATGACCTTACCAAAAACCTTCTGACCGTTCAGATGACTCATAGCTACAGTTGGGAAACCAAAAAATAAATCAGTGTCTCATTGAAACTGTCCCATGTTTCCTTTGTGATAAAAGGAGATCAAGAATTTTCTACTGCCCCATAATTTTGGTCTAATTCAGACTGAAAAACTTACCCAACTGAGCCTGGTTGCCATCAGAGAGCTGGATCAGAGCGCTGTCCTTTTTGTTGTACAGGATCTTTACCCTCTGGACGTCACCGTAGACGCCTGAAAGAAGGAGGGAGAGAGAGGTAGAGAGAGAGAGAGAGGGACAGAGAGAGAGAGAGGGAGCAGGAGAGCAGAGGACTCAAGGAGGAGGACAGAAGAGTCAGAACAGCAGAGGCCGACAAAGATAAAAAAGGAAGAGGTGTGAAGGATGGAAGGAAAAAAGTTAGTGCCGGAAAGACAAATGAAAATAGAGACGGAATCTTCAGATCTGACTTCCACTAAAAAAAAAAAAAATCTAAAATTCCTATCAGGTTACACAGTGTAGGCCGGAAGCCTGAGAGATGAACAAACATTTGACAAAATTCACTGTGGTTGTACAACACGTTAATGTAGAAAAGTACTGACATTTGACTGACAGATCTCTCACTGAAAAGTGTTGCTGGAAATGTTTTCTTTTAATATCAACGGCTGTGGTTTAAGACCAGCCTGGAAAAATAATGGACTTGAGACTTAGCAGAGACAGGGAGAGAGAGAGAAAGAGAGAAGGTTGGACCACAGCTTTGACCTCCCCTTCTCTGACAGTTCTTTATGAAGCTCTGCCAACAGTTTGATCTGCTCTACGCTCAGGTGTGTTCCCCCGTCAGAGCGAGAGAACACACTCAGGCCCTGGACTTCTTTAGTGTCTCTGTTCCCGTTTGTTTATAGAGTAAAAAAAAAAAGCTGACAAAGCACATCCAGGTACAACACACAGTAGAGTCAGGGCAGGAAGACGCAGCAGCATTTAGAGTTACAGTGGCGTCCACAACATTGTAGGAGAACAACTGGATTAACAAGAGAATAGAGAGAATACACAGATAGAATAGTAGAGGTTTGAACATACCGAAGAGGGTAAAGAGACTTTGAGGCGTGACCATCTTTAGAGAGAGAGACCGCAGAGCAGAGGACAGGAAGAGGAGGAGCAGAGGAGGAGGAAGAAGGAGAGACGAAGGTAGAGATCAGACCGTCCAGCGTTGGACGAGGGGTTAGGTGGTGGTGGTGTCCGTGATGATGAGGAGAGGAGCAAAGACCAATGGCATAGTGGGGTTTGGTCAGTACATCCGTTTTGGCCATAACAACAATAATATTAATAATAACAATAATCATAGGAGTGAGGAGAGGGGAGGGTGAATATACATCAGGGGGTGAAGGTGTGTGAAGTCGTTTGTCCAACGTTGATGGTAAAAGGCAGTATAAATGAAGGAGGAAATGAGCAAAGGGAGGAGTAGTGGGGGTGGGGGGTGGTTGGTGGCGGGTGGGTAAGGAGAGGAGGGAGGGAGAGAGGAGGAGAGGAGGACAAAAACCAAAGCAGAGGTCAGTAAACAGAGCATCAGTGGGACATCAATGGAGTTTGAATGATCGCTGGTTTGTTATCACACACACACACACACACACACACTCACACACACACACGGCTGGATGCAGTCATGGATGACAGTAACGTCATGAAGATAGAGAAATATTTTTATATTTGGTAACAGATGGACGGTGACGTCAGTGTCTCCATAGCAGACATGTGATCATGTGACCTTCTTTCTTCAAATATCCTGTCATCTCAACCTTCATCACTGACTGTCCCGGAAAAAGAGCCCAGTGTCAGGATAAGACTTGGAGCAAAGTTTTAAAAAATGTTTTCATATTAAAAAAAAACAATGAATATATCAATGATTCGACTGCGTTCAACTGATCAGAGGTCAGTGATTCTTTCAACTCTGTCTGATTCTCATCTCCTGAAACCAAAACTAGACTCAGACACCAGTGACTAGAACTCAACATTAACTGGATTATTAATATTAATATTATTAATACACATGTAACAAATCAATCACCACACCTGATTTTCTGAATCAGTTTAACAGTGTGATAAATGTTAGTTGGAAAGTCAGGAATCACAATAAATACAAACAGGCAACACTGCCATCTAGTGTTTCACAGCCAGTCCCACCTTCTGCTATTGTCACAGTGATAACAACTGCACAATCTTCTACTCGATCAGTCAAATATAAACAGATGCTTTAGCAACAGCCCAAAAACCAACTATAAATAATAAATAATGTTGCTCATGTTACATGTGTTATTTTAGCGACATCACAGGGCAGCAGAGGGAACTGCCTTGAGGGTGGAGTGGAACGAGCAGAGAAGGTTCACACATGCAGATATGAGGAAGGTGCTGATGGATATGAGTAAGAATTAAATAAAAATGGAAGTTAAGTAAAAAAAGGCACAAAGTTATTGTTTGCTACATACAGTGGTCCTTCTCTACAACAAGGTTCCACCTTTGATCCCTCAGTACACTGAGTTCTTCTCATTTTCTAGTTGAAATAAGTGCATTAGTAATGGCTGCTAGCTTTGTTTACCTAGACAAGATTGTACAAGGCTTACTATTGGCTCATCGGTCTGTTCCTCACTCTGATTGGCTAAGGCATCGTAACATCATCTACCCCTGTCTGTCGGCCACTGCATCCATCACTTTGCTATGCATAGTGTTTATACGGTCTTAGAACACAACCACCGTGATAGTAGAGGGATCACCGTATTCATAAACAGATGTTTGGACCAAGATAAATAAAATATAAATCCAACGTCCAGTTGTTTCACTAAATAATGCAAACACAGTGTGGTCAGTTAAACATTTCAGATTTGTGTGATTTGTTAAAGTTCTTTACTGTGAGGGTGAACTCAGTGGGAGTGTGTGATCGTGATCGTCTGTACTGGACAGTGTGGCAAATGCTCAAACGTCCACATGGGAATACACACAAACACACACACACTCACACACATACATACACATTGTTACTGAGGTAAATCATTTCTAAGCGTCCCTTAAAAATGGACACTTAATTAAAGAGTTTAGTTTGGCATTACATTATATTTATGAGGAAGCGTACCTCTTCATTTAGGTTGGATGCCAAGAGAACTCCTGACACTCCAGAGCCTGACAGAGCAACCCGACCTGCGGCAGCTGCTGCTGCTGCCGCGGCGCTGAGTGGACTGATGGTTCCTGTCAGACCAGGACAAAAATACAACCATGTATTTAATAAATCACTGTTGCAAAATAGATTAATAATAAAAAAACTCATTAAACTAATGACTAAAACTAAAATCAAAGTACCTCCACTCTGAGAGAGGGAGAGAGACGAGGAGTAACCTCCACCACTGGAGTAGGAGGCTAAAGCTCCAGATGGAGTACCTGCAAGAAAACAGAGAATAAATAAATAAAATAATTACACAAAGTTGAAGAAAGATAACAAAGGACTGTTGTCAGCACACATCAACTGCAAAATCCTGAATTTTCTCTAGTGTTTCCACAATTAATTTGACTTGAATACAGCACATCAACTCAGTACAGATGTTTCTGGATCAGCACATTCACCCAGCAGAGAGTGGTCCTTGTTAGATGAATCTCCGTCTCCACTGGGAAGATCGGGCCGGGTATAGTCTCGACTCTTGTCGTTGTTGTACTTCACGTTGAGGTTGACCAGTTTGCTGAAGTCTATCCGTAGCGTACAGCAGGAATTGTAAATGTTCTGTCCGTCCAAGGACTGGTGGACCGAGGAGAAAGGACAGAGAGAGACAGAGATAGAGAATTAATGGTGTGATGTAAACAAACGGTCGAGGTAACGTTACATTGTGAACACGTGAGCGTACCAGTTTAGCTTGTTGTGCGTTGACAGGGTCACTGAACTGCAACAGAGCCTGAAACTGGTTATTCTTGGTGAAGGTGATGATCTTCATCACTGTCCCAAATTTACTGAAGATCTACAGGAGACAGACAGAAGACAATACATCACTACATGTTGTTAACTTTACTTTTTCACTATTGTAACTGACATTATATCTGTTTTTTGCCTTGTGTATTTGTCAAAACATCGAAGCTGGAGCTGAGAGGGGGTCAGTGGTCCTCAACCACTGGGCTGGGGACCGGTAATGGCCCATGGGTGAATTGGTGCTGGGCCACAGAGAAATAATGTTTCCTTTTGGCCTCATCTGTCTATTACTTCCACTTGATCCATACCCTTATCAACAAAAGAACTGACCAATAGAATGGCTAGGATTCCATCATCAATAATGAAACTATATTTGATTTGACTGGTCCATGAAAACAGTACGAGACATTTAACCGGTCCGTGGCAGAATAAAAATGGGGAACACTGATGAAGAGCAGTAGGGACTTTGGGTTTGTACCTGCTGAAGAACATCCAACGTGACTGGATAGAACATGTTGTCGATGATGATCCGTAGAACAGGACTGGGTGGCGGAGCAAGATCCAGAGAACCTGGGTCAGAAGACGGAGAGCCTCCATCCTGAACTGCTGACACTGCCTGTAGTACTGCCTGGGCCCTCTAGGTGGAAGGACATGAGCATGTGTTAAGGAAATGGCAAAAAAAAAAAAAAGCGTTTGTCTTATAATAAAGTCCTGAAGTGCTGATGCCAACCTGATAAGTTACCTGATTTAGAGCTGAGTCTGTCTTCAGCTCCTTGTGGTTGGAGTACTGGATGAACACAGGTGTGTTTCTGACCTGCACAGAAAACATCTCCAGTCTACATACAGCACAGACGGATGTAGTATATCACAGACACTAACAGGACCACAGGGACAGGGATGTCTTTCATACCTGTGGTGTTACAGCTGTGTAGTAGTTCACCATAGTAATGGCAGCTTCCTCAGTCCCCAACTCCAGAAACGCCTGGACAAAAAATATTTGAACACTTTTCTACTTTTATCAAAGGCCAATAATAAGAGTTGAGGTGTTGAAAAATCAAACCTGGTTTTTCCCCTTGAGCATTAGTATGTTGGTGACTTTTCCAAAAGGTAGTCCCAGAGCAATGACCTCCGTTTCTGACACTTCGTTGGGAAGTTTCCTAATGTGAAGAACTCTGGAAGGAGGAGCTTCATCCAGACGCTGTTTCTTACTGTCGCTGCCGTTGGCTGCATGTAGACAAACACAGATTTTTTAAAAATGTACATAAACAACTGATATAGCGATTTTTTTCATATGTCTATTCGTTTTTTGGTCTAATTTGAAGAAAGACCCTAGTGTTCAGATGTGTGATTGAAATACAGTCAACATTGGAAGTTGACTCAATAGAGTGACAGTGATTTGTTGCCCACCTGTCATAGAGCTGGGGCTGCTACCATACAGGTTCAGCTCATCTGAGCCTCTCTGGAAGACAAAGAAAAATTAAATTGTTAGATTTAATTACTAAAATCACAACAAATTGTTATTTTTTTAGCTCTTATCACCAGGACATTAGGGAAACTAATAAAAGACCACTTACCTTCACACCGACTGCAACATCTCTATCAGTGGTTATGGTGAAGGTGATAGAAGATGACAAAAGAAAGAGGTTATTAACACCAAAATATAACCATAAACAATTGAGCATATCTGAAATGATATAATAGTAATAATAATTACAATACCAACAACATAACAGAATAATGTCTATGATAGTGTATTAATTTAATATAGTCTTTTCCTTTCAACTTGTCAGGGTTTGTCACAGTGTAACGTCCTTTTCCATCTCGCCCTGTCCTCTGTATCTTCTACTCTAACTCCAACTACCTCCATGTCCTCCCTCACGGCATCCATCAATCTCCTCATCATCTCTAGTATCATTCTTCTATTAATGTCTCCACCGCCCTCCTCTGAACATGTCCAAACCATCTCAATCTGTCTTCTCTATCTTTTTCTCCAGACCTTCCTGTCTGTGTTGTCCCTCTAATCACCTCATTCCTGATCCTGTCATAAAATAATGTAATATAGTATTATAACGTATTATATTAGGATAGAATCCCGAAGCGTAGTATTAAATGTGTAAGTACAAAACGTAATTTTTATTTCTGAAATATTTTTAAGGTTCCATTACAATTATATACACCTGCCTGCCATTCATGCATCTGTATACGCTAGACGGCGCTCTCGGCCTCTGTATACCTGCTGCTGCGCGGACAAAGGACGCTGCCAGGCTGACAGCTATTGTTGTCGTTCCCCACTCACACCGTTACACAGAAAATAACGCTTAATTTCCATTTAATATAAACGCCAACGTAAACGACTTGCTCGAATCCCCCATGTGTGATCGATATTGTTTTATCTCATATAGTATAGATGCAAGTTTAAAATGATTTTCCAGCATATCCACGACATTTTCCTAATCGCTTTTTGCGCTCAGTCGTTTTGACAGATTTGTTTTTTTGGTAACGATTTATCATTAAGGCGAATTTACGAATAGAGAAGCAACAATAAATGGCTTTTATTTATAATCTCGGACTTGACATTGTTACAACGTCACTGCTCCAGCTTAACGCCCCGTTTACAGTTAGCATGTCTTGAACAGACTGGAATATTCGACACATTCTGTCAAGGCCACAGCTAACTGCATATTCACACTTACTTTATAAAAAAAATAACATTTACTCACCCGTCCATTGCCGCTCAGTCTTCTCTTCTGTCTCTTATTTCAGTTTTATTCACAACCTCAACAGCGTGAACAATCTAGACTCCTTTCCCCCGCCTATTAATGGCTACTGTATAGGAAAGATAATACAGTAGCGACATCGTCATTACTGACACCTGCTGGCGAGGAGGACAATAACATCACCGTCTTCGTCTGTAAATATTGAAATACCTGTAAATACTGAAAAATATTTATAATATAATAATATAATATAATATAAGTGTGAAGAGTGGTTAAAAATGATTTGATTTATTCTTTAAAATGTTTAATATTTATCAAGAATTCCTATTTTTTTTATAGTTTACAAGCTTTATTTTCCACAGCTTGTCTCGTGAATTTAGCCCCAGTGTTGTCTTTTCTGATGATTTGTGTCTCTTCATAGGCCATATGTGTTTTTCTGCTCCCTTTAAACCAGAGGTGTCAAACTCAGGCCCGGTGGGCAAATCTGGCCTGTAGTGTCATTACTTTATATCTGGCCTACAAGATAATATCAAATGTTGGCAGAATGTGTTATCTATAAAGAAAGATTTACATTTAAAAATGATCTGAAAAGACTAAGAAGAGACAGAATAAGAAACAAATACAACTGATATGTGAATCAATTCTAATGTAATTTCTAAGAAATATATTTATTATCTGTAGAGAAGAGAAAACATGCAAGTTTACAGTTAATTTCTCTATACATATTGAGTTTGACCCATGACTCCATGCCAGTTTTAAATTCTGGCCCGTGGTGAAATTGAGTTCGACTATGTGGCCTTTGTGGGCCGGCCACTAGGGGGCTCTGGCCAAAAAACGTTTTTTTTTTACTTGGTGCTCCAGCTATAGTTTGATGGGGCTCCAAGAGACCCGAGCACTGACCTGAGCACAAATACCAGTTTTATGAAGTGTCCCATTATTGACCAGTGTAGATGGTTAAATGATAAATGATGTTGAGAATCATTGCCGTTGTGCGTGTTTGCAATGACTCCCTGAATAAAACATTAACAAAAGCGTGTTTGGCTGCTTTGGTAAACCTTTATTGTAGATACTGCTTGATATGAGGAGAGAGATATTCTGCTGATAGAAATGAACAAAATTATGTATAGAAACTATCAACTACTATAGTTACAGTTATTTGGATGTGTGCACTGTTAGATTGGTGCTTTATTTGTGTATTGATTTGTAAATAAGTGATATAATGAATTAGTTATAATGAACATTACATGAAGCAAAAGTGATCATGAAAGTTAATTATGAAAAGTTCTGGCAATTGCAATCAAACGGTTGTTCCTTTAGTGGACAGGACTAACGGGTAGACCCCTCTTAGGGACGTGAGGCGTTGTTCTGGTCACCATCTGGATGCAATCTATGATTGGACAGACACTGAGGCACAGAGTGCAGCCCGTACAGCTGTCAGTCACAAAAGGAATGTGGGACTCTGGGTCAAATTGAATGGCCTGGAAAAAAAGGGACAAAAGCACAAGACTCAGTAAATACAAATCTAACTGTATCTCATAACAGAATAAGAAACAGGTCTGCCCTCACCTGGTATCCGGAGTCATTGCAGGTCATATAACATTTGCCACAGTTGATGCACATCTCTTCATCAATCAAAGCCTGGACCTGGAAATAGGAATTACTCTGATAGTTACAATCAAGGCTCATTTAGATGATGTGTGAATGTATGAATGTTGGGTTAACAACAGATTTTACTTTAACATAACCTTAAATTATGATAATACACCTGCTCCAAGTTGTTCAGATCCCCATATGCTCCAATGTAGCGTAATGCTCTGGCTATAACATCCTACAGAAGAAGATAAGACAGGGAATCCGTGAGACAGGGAATCAGTCTCACAACAGTTCCTCAGCTCAAATAAAAAATTTGAGCACGAGTGTGTTTCACACCTTGACAGCAGGGACTGGTTTTTTGGGTGCACTGATGCGAGGGCCTGTCGTTCCTTCCACATCTGCATCGCCAGAGTTTTTGACCTTTTTCTTATATTCTGCCAGAGCCTTATTTTTCTGTTCAAGGTATGGGCCAAAGCTGGGGAGACTCTGCACACACACACGTAAATGGCCATGTCAAATATTTAAATTAATACACACTCTATTGACATTTATTTATTTTTTTACGTAAGATTGGTACCTGTCCAACTAGGTCCTCTAGTTTAGGAACTGGTTTCCCCTTCTGGTGTTTCTCTGTCGGAGGAGACTGTCCGTCCCAGTCCTTCAGCTCCAGGCTCTTCAGATAGAGCAGAGCCTTCAGACCTGAACCACCAGGAAAAACATTAAACACATTAATACCAACATGACCCACCTGGGAATTTATTTTTATCCAAAATGTAAAATATTGTTGTAGGTACATGGTCACACACCTAAACAGTAATCCTCAATGACTGTGAAATCCTGGTTCTGAATTGCACTGCAGACCTGTTGTGGTCAGAGATTTATTTAAGAATAAAAAGTCAATAATACTCATATTACAATAACATTAACATGTAACATTACTGTGAGCATCACCTGCAAGACTGAGGCCCCAGCATGGAGAAACTGTAGTCCGGACTCAGCTGAGTCAATGCCCCCAGTGGCCAGAATAGGGAAACCAGGGATGGCTCTGGCAATGGCTGACACAGCTCTGAGAGCAATGGGTCTGATGGCATTACCTGAACACATTTTTATAGGATTATAGCATTTTCTAAAGATATACTTTTAACTTTTTCTATGCTATTAGGTAAAATGAAAACATTGTAGGAAAAAGCCAGTAAATTAATGATAATATAAATTCAGTGGACCAGATTACAAAGCCAAACGGGCTGCATCTGGCCCCCGGGCCTTAGTTTGCCAATGTCCGGTCTAAAAAGATGTGTCAAGTTCACAATGTATTCAGATTTTTGCTGTTGCTATGAAAGACTAACTCTGACAGCAAAGGAATTGACCCTGTTTTGGGTTTTTCTTACCAGACACTCCTCCATAAGTGGTGCGTTTTTTTACACCAACACTGGGCCAGGGGCTGCCGTCCGCCTTCAGTCCCATCATTCCAGACACTGTGTTTGTGGCAGTGACTCCATCAGCTCCACCTACACATCACCATGGCAGGTACAGTATTTTTTTATTCATTGGATATAATTGAAAAATGGATAAAAAGGAAGTAAGAGATAGAGAGTGTTTAACCTTCATGGGCCGCCTTGGCAATGTCAACAATGTTGGTTACGTTTGGAGTCAATTTGGCAAAGAATGGAATAGAAATGGCTGCGCGCACCCAGCGACAGATGTTACGCACAAGCACTGGATCCTGATGACATACACACACACAATATACACATATTATATACATATTGGACACACAGAACTTTGACTTCAGCCTGAGTTGAACCTTCTGAGTTTTGTGTTGGAGATAGACAGTGAAGTCCTAGTTCAGACCTATTTGGAAACTTCTGATTATAACTTATCTGATAATATAGGCTTTATATAAGTGCAGGCCAAGTGTAAATTTAGAAGTGTGTGTGTGAGTGTGTGTGTGTGTGTGTACCTGTCCACAGGCCAGTCCCATGCCTCTCTCTCCCATTCCATGAGGACAAGACAGATTTAGTTCAAGTGCATCTGCGCCTGATTCCTAAACCAAAAAATATTTTTTTCTTTTTTATTAACACTTTCTTAAAAACATGAATATCTTACCCAGGATACTGACATGAGACTAGTCTCACCTCTGCCATCTTTGCCAGTTGTGTCCAGTCTTCCCTATTGTAACTACACATGATACTAGAGATCACCACCTAAGGGAGAAGCAGACAGGAAGTGACTTCCAGGCTCTCACAGAGAACTGTGTGTTCCTAAATAGCTGTAAACTGACATTGTCTGGGAAGTCCTTCTTTAGTTCAGCTACTGACTGACACCAGTAGGCAGCTGTCTTCTCACTGATGAGCTCAATGTTGAGGAAGGAGCCCAGACCTGGTCCGTATAAAGGACCTGAGGTGGTTCCACGCACAATACGTGGTGAAACATTGGTCACGAGATCCTGAAAGACAAGACAGGTTTTGACAAAACCACAGTGTTCAGTAACATGTAGTCCAAACCATCTAGCTCACCACCTGCAGGAAGGTATGATATGGTGGAATGTGATTTGGGTGGCAGTTGTGGAGACTACTGCCTCTGCAACCCGGTAATGGATAAGTGGAGGAAAATGGATGCATTATTATTATTATTCTGTATTTACTCTACAATGCCTGTTGCTCCTCATTAATGGGGGGACATTTAGGGCTTTAGGGTAGAAGAATGCTTGACATGAAGCTACCAGATAGGAGACAAAGAGTATAAGATGCAGAAAACAGGGGGAGATGGGAAATGTTGTCTTGCTGTGGTGAGCCAAGACCAAAGGATCGATCGTGGTCTGTGAGTCAGGCCTGTCTCAAGCAGTTGATACTGAGAAAGACGTGAAAGGGCTGAAAATATATATTGACGGAGGAGGTTGTACATTTTAACAGTTTATGTTTGCTACATATATACATATAATAAATACCTTATCCAGGCCAAATGTCTTGGTGAGAGCAAAACCCCACCCTTGCTCAAAAGCTCTTCTGATCATCGCCGTGCTGGTGGTGGGAGGAGCAGAAGCCAGTCCAAATGGGTTGGGAAACTTAATTCCACAAACATTCACACTGATATCCACTGCATCGATCGCACTGTAGAACAGTGGCAGCTTTGGGACTGGATCAACAGTTTGTCCATGCAGAGACTACAGTAGACAGGACATGTTATAACTTCATGCAGTAATGAGTTCTTCCAACTACCCTACTGGTGGATACTGTACCTGCAGGTATCTGTGAATGTGCCACGAGGCCTGTTTGCCATCGTTGACCGATTCCACCGTGGTATTAGCCAAACCAGCCACATCTCCTCCTGCAAAAACCCATGGCTCACTGGTCTGCATGGTATCTGTGTTCACCTCTGGGGTTGCCCAGCGGGTCAGCTTCACCGGAGCCATAGCCTCGGTCACTGCAATCGGGAGCCTTGATTATTAGGTGAAAGTCATCTGCTCATTTTGGGCTACTCTGTGTTGAAACACGATTTTCACCTTTAGGATCACTCAGCATTGACCCAAAGGCGCTGATGATGTAATCCGCCTTCAGCCTCACAACTTGGTCTTCATCTTCAACCCAGTCCCCCTCATCAGTCTGTTCAGTGCGACAGAACTGTAACCCAGCAACTCGTCCGTTCTTCATGATGACTTCTCGAGGGGACAGGAAGGGCATGAACTCACACTGTTCCTCCTTGGCCAGCTCCATCTGACACAGGCAGAGGAACACAGACACGGTCAGACATTTTTATGTATGAAGCTCAGCAAAATACAAACATTAAACACGGCAGAGTGAACAACAACAATAAAAAAATCAGGAAACCCGTCACATCAGTACCTCTTCAGGCACAGCCCTGATGTTAGTGAACCCCTTCCTGAAGCAGACGTAAACTCTCTTGGCTCCACAGCGCAGAGCTGAGGTGGCACAGTCGAAGGCCGTGTCTCCAGCGCCCAACACTATCACCACTCCCTTTAACTCAGGCAGCGCTGACCGACACTGACACATACCTGTGTGCAGACAGCAGAGCTGCTTTAGCTCAGGAAGATACATCCTGGTGAAAAGCTGAAATCTATTCTTAGCAGAATATTTATTACATTTCGTGCGTAGCCTTTGTAATGGCAACAAGATGAGTAGATTACGGTACTCGCTGATTTAATAATGATCATATTCAGCTGAGCAATAAAAATCTTTTCACATCTGATAATGAAAACCCAATTATGTGATTGCCTGAGTTTTAGTGGTTAGGGTAAACAGCTGTAATTAAAGTGAAAGTCACTAGGTGGCAGCATTGCAGAACTTTTAATTAATCTCTAACAGTAGTTTGTAATTATAAACAAAATGCCGGTATTGGTCAATATCAGAATCAGGGTAAACTGTTTGGAAAATAACGGCGTGGCTATAAGTAAAAATATAATATCAGACATTGTTTAACTATTATTTAAGTTGGACTAAAGCTCGAAGATTCTTCGAGGTAACTATCGGGAATGGTTGGCTCTGACTTGCCTTTCTTGCTAGCTAAAGCAACCTTGGGCAGGAAATCTTTGGAGGTAAAGAAACCTTGGTCTACAGTCAAACCCTGGAAGATTTCAGCTCTGTTGGCCTGGGGTAGACCTGGAGACAAACACACAGGCAAATTAAATTATAACAGAATAATCTTTGTAAAACCTTGACACCTCAGACAAATGCAATTTTTTTAACTCACCAATTCCAATAAAGACAGCCTTGTATCCTTCCTTCTTTAGAGATGCCACTGTCATTCCATCAACTCCCAGTCCCTTCTCACACACCACCTGACACAACAAAACACAGTCATTAAATCTTCAGAAATCGTTGTAAAATTCTGAACTATCTATAGTAAAGTACATATTGATTTTTTTTTTATAAAGAAACCCTTTTTCCTACTCATCTTTAGTTGACTACTGGTTAACAGCATATGCAATAAATAATATCACTACATTAACAAAATCACCTTGACTCCTAGATCCTTCATCAGGTCCACTTCAAACTGGACCACTTCATACGGTAGTCGGAACTGGGGGATTTCTGATGAGCTGCACCGGGAAACATTAGCTTGTTATTATTTTAAGGCGATAAACCGAAAATAAAATGTGAATTGTTTTACTCTAGAACATAAATTGGATCAGAAAAAATGCAGAATAAGTGGTTTAAACTCACAACTGTTAAAAGTAAGATTAATATTTACCTCAGTCCTCCAATGTACTTCCTCTTTTCAAAGATAGTGATATTGTCATATCCAAGACGGGCCAGAAAGGAAGCACAGCTGATTGATGCTGGGCCACAGCCAATCAGAGCAATAGGACTGTGGTAAGACTCTGGCATCTCATTGGCTGGTGGGAGTTCAGGATTCCTGATTTGAGGAATGCCCATCTTACTGAACACCTGTAATGAAATAATGTCACAGTAATTAATATATATAACTCAGAAAATACTTAAGACATTCTTCTCTTTAGGAGAGACAAGAATGGACATGATCAGGAGTGATGTGATTAGAGAGACATCACGGACAGGAAAGTTTGAGAAGCCAGATTGAGATGGTTTGGACATGTTCAGAGGAGGGATAGTGGACACATTGGTAGAAAAATGATCCTAGAGATGGAGCTACCAGGTAGGAAACAAAGAGGAGATTGATGAAGGTAGTGAGGGAGGACATGGAGGTAGTTGGAATTAGAGTACGAGACGTAGAGGACAGAGAGAGATGGAAAATGTTCTTTGGCTGTGCCAACCCCTGAGAACGGGACAGGGGGAAAGGAGATGAAGGAGACACAACATCAGAAAAATATCTGTACAAATATCTATTTCAAAATAATAATAAATAATCTTCCTTTCCTGAACTTCCTAAAGTTTCTTCCTTTCCCTGAGGAACAACTGCCACATCCTCTCTTCTCTCTTCCGGTATCTATTTCTGAATTTCACAGTTAACCATAATTATGCAGCTGATTCATTCCAAACATCTGGTATAACATTAGTTGATGAAAACCATTTTGTTGCTGTCCTTGATATCTAACAAAAAGATCACATCTGATTGCTGATTGTTGCATACGTAATAATAATATAGTCACTTAATATTTTATTTGTACCTCTGTTGCGAATTGCTGCAGCCCTCCGATGTTGATGGGGCCTTCTTCAGTGGCGTAGAGGTTGCAGCCTCCCACACACAGATCTGATGTGGGACAAACCATTCCACAGGTCAAACCCAGTGGATTATCAGAGAGAATGGCCTTCGCTGCTCCGTAGTAGTTCTGATATACAAACACAAGCAGGTCATTAACGTAACACCTCTCAAATAGTTGTAGATTAAGGCCCTAAAGGGGCCACAAAGATCATATTTTGTCTCTTTATTGTTACCATGATACAAAACAAGAACAGAAGACATCACTTCTAAATTTCAACCAATTTGCAACAGTGGCAGGCCCTTCAATTCAACCGCAGGCCTTTGGTGATGTCATAGTTTTCGACGTCAAATTAATACGCCACATAATAACACCAGGACTTGATAATCCAGCTAGCAAATCTCCTAGTTCAGATTCAATATGTTGTAAGATGACATTGTCAGACTCCCAGGAGAGCTTATCCAATCACGAGACATGGACTGTACGTGTTGCCATCTCCACAGGGCCAGCTAGAAGGCCCTGATGTTGCAATCTTGCGAGATGATTGGTCTGAGTGCTGTAAACTTGGGTTGTGTCCATTTACAGTGGGCAGAGCCTTCATTTTGATTCTGAAGGCTAGCTGAAATATTTTTCATATGGGATAAAAAGTTTATATACAATTTTTTTACGTAAAAACTCTTTTTATATTAATATTAATATTAATTAATATAACTAAATATTAATACATTTTTGCCCTGTTGACCCACCACTGTTTTGCAATAAAAATGAAACAACATGTAACAAATTGATTGGACGTTATGTTAAAAGGTTGTGAACCAAGGATCAAGGCCTGTGTGTATGAAATGGCTGTAGGTTTCAGTACCTTGTTGGAAATACTTGTGATAAATGACTTGATGTCCAGGTTCGTTGGGCAGCTCTTCTGACAAGGAGCGTCGGCACATTTCAGACACCTTCACATGGGTTGTTTAACAGAGAAGATGGAAGATGTCACTGCAACGTGATAGTGAGCGAGCAAATGTCTGCAGTGACAGTCACTCACCTCATGGCTTCTCGCAGAGCTCCGCGCTCACTGAGTGTCGTGTGTTTGATGTCATCAAAGTTGTTGTCCAGCTGTGAACAAGGCTGACAGAAATAGAGAGTGGAGAAGAAAAATAACAGTCAGGACAACGATGATAGTGGGGACACAGTTTGGAGAATTGTGTCTCTGACTTACTCCACAGTTCCTCTCTGGATTTCTCTTCCAGTGTTTCTTTTCTTTTTTCTTGCTCGCTGTAGAGAAGATCTGAGCGTGTGTTTTAACCCTGGGGTTCAGAGCCAGGATGCTCTGGAATATGAGAGAAATAAACGCGTAGTTAATCAGAAAATATAGAATTTATTTCTGTTCTTCATTGTCTCTGGGTCTTTTCAGTGACATCAGCCTTGGTTCAGCAGTGTTGAGACAAAGTGACTTATTCTTTCAGGAATTTTATCTGTATTTTTTTCACGTCACCTTCTGTTACCTACAAAGCTGGCTACCATATAACTTTATTATTATATTAAAGTATCAGTACCTATTAGTTTGTAAAATACTTACATTTTTGTCATATAAATGAGAAAAACAATGAAGAAAGGTGGGTTAAAGTAAGCAAACGGTTCAGAAAAACAGGTCAGAGGTCCCTATCATCAGCAAGAAAGAACTAACAGTGGGGTCAGGTTCACGGACACAAACATCCCTGCTGCACATGAGGAACAAAGGTTGGGTTGAGGCATTTATTCCAACAGATGAACTAGTAATGCTCAAATAACTGAAGCAGTGAATGAAGTGAATGAAAGTTTTGATAGAAATGTGTTCACGTGTCATCATATTGCAACGTCAGCAGCAAAAAGTCTTTGTTTTTGTGACATAAAAACAGTTTAGAGGAAAGGACGTATTATTCTCAGAAGTCTGCTTGTTTGAATGTCTCTGGTCAAGGTGATTAGATAGCAGGGGTCACTGCCGGGATGTTACATGATCAGTTAACATGTAAAAACATATATAGTAAATACAAATGGTTACGTCAAATAACCACAACTTCTTCATTAAGGTGACGTGATTCGTCTAGATACGAAAACAAATATTCCAGATTCGGTTTATGTTTGTTTGATGTACCAGCAGTTCATAGATGGGCAGATTTCTCAAGCCCTACACGTGCACCACACGCCACTAATCTACAGCGTGATAGACATGGCTGGTTATACAATAACATGGAATCACCTGAGGTCATGTTATTCTCATTACTGCAACATATTCCCCTGTACACTGAGGCTGAATGCCTCTCATTTAGGGATCTTCAGGGCTGAGATGGTTGATGATGGGTAGTGTTCTTAGTGGTTGACAATATTCTTAACTTAACGGGTTTTATGTCAGATTTTAAGCCTTTTTTCTTGAAATAAATATTGAATTTCAAAACACTTTTTAGTTTAGCTCTCACTCGGACCAACATATGTCTCTGAGTATAACATAAAATATCTGTAATTGTAATTGAGACTTTCACCTCTAGGGGGGCGGGTGCATTTGTTTTATTGGAAGGGAAGCTGCTATTCTATTAATGGATCAAAAATAAAATGAGAGAAAAAATTGTCCTTTCCTGTGGTAACTCAACAAATGAACTTATCACAAAATAAAATACAATGGCATTCATAATTATTCCAAACTTTCATTTTTTATCAAAATATTTCAAATATTATTTTTTAAGCATTATTAGTATTGGCAATATTCTCCTAAAAACTAGGAATAAAACATGTGAAATGGAACCTTGATGATAACTAATTGGTCCCTAAGAAAATATCAAAAAGTCATAACCATTATAATGAGTTCAACTTCCCTTTAACACTTTTGGTTGGTTTTGCTTTGTACATATTTGGTGTGAAGTCAAAACCATCCCCCCTCTTGGAATACTTGAACTTTATGCACATTATGTATGTTTTACTATTGTGTCCAGACCTGCAACACCTTGATGCTTGATGGTTTTTGTCGACCATCACTGGAAGGTTAGGGTTGGGTTTTAGTGTCTTAGACCTGCACAACACTGCAACATTTTTACATATCTATCTAGTTTATCTCAGCCCTTTTGCCACTCTGAAGTTTGGAGAAGGTTGACCGTGCTACAGAGTATAGTATAAGACCAGACCAGTTGGTGCAGCCAAGACAAAAACCTTCGGACTAGTTGCCTGTGGTTTCCCTGAAGATACTTGCACACTGGGCATTGATCAATATTGGAAATTATTTGCTCATCATTGCAGATTTTCTGTTGTGGGCAGACTGAGACATCCTTGCCTAACTTTGGGTGTATTGGGCCTGATTCTCCACAAGGCACTTGTTATTTCATCCTCTAAAACACTTGTAAACTATATTAAAATAGAATTAAATAATTCAGAAAAATGGTCTAATGTGCGCTTAGGAGACTTATACGAACATTTGCTCTAATTCCAGTAAAATGTGTTTCAGGTTCACAGATGTTCCTCCAAAAACAAATGTAAACTACAGATTGTCAGGAGAATACAATAAACTTAATGTTACATGATATTTAAGTTTTATATTTCAAATATGTTTCAGTCAGCAGTCATGAAATCCATAAGACATAGAATTCTGACCAGAAAAAAAACAATATTTATTTCGTGAAATAATATCAAGGAGAGTTCCTAAAACTTCCTAATCGAGTGAGGACCCCCTACATCATTAAGATGTCTAAATTATTGCCCGATCAAAAAAAAAAAGTCTAAAGTGACTCCACCCTAGTTTTAATAACTGTACTTTCTACAGCTGCTAAAAAAACATTGACTTATTTTACATGAATTCATCATTATTGACAAACAGTGAATTAAACGCATGTTGTTGTTATTCTAGTCAGATTCACGGGTTGAAAACTAACATTTAATACGTTATATAGTTGATAAAAGACAAACTGACTTGGTTCTTACCTCAATGTCTGGAAGATCTCTACTCAACATGACGGAGGTTCAGTGAAAACACTGAAGTTTCTCGTTGTGGTTCTTATTAAGAGCGTCCACTCTGTCTGTCTGTCTGTCTGTCTGTCTGTCTGTCTATTTGTCTCTCTCTTCCACCGCACACGCAAACAAACCCAGTGCAGCTTACGTAATCGTATCCCAACCTACGAACCTTTCACACGACGGGATGAAATTGCGCATTTCCCTAGAATAGGACCGCAGATTTATAACGTTTTATCAGTAAACACAGCAGATGGAACCTCTGTAAAAGGGGCTTCACTGCAGTCACTGAGATAACTTTCACTTTCGAGTCTGTAGAGTTGATAGTTACTTCATGTGTGCTTTATAACGGCCACAGACGACATTGTAATGTTGGGAAAAACAGAATTTAATTGGAGATACCTTCCTGCTTCAATCTAATGTATTTCACATGGATATGTATTTCATATATTGGCAAAAATGATTCTAAAAAAAAGGTAAACAATGGTCATAAATAAGTAAAACCGTTATATATCATTTAATTCAAGCATCAGAGGAGGGCTCAGAACATACACCTGATGGACAAGGATCAACTCCGCCCTCCACCCTCACTCTGATAATGTGGAGCTGTTATCTCTCTGCTGCCTAGAGCTCAAAGTTCAAACCATTTGCTCAGGTTTTGAACAGTTAAAATGGGACTGGACTTGTGTTCATGCATCACAGTTCACTCCAGTTCCCACCTTCTCCAGTTGAAGGACACGTGTTTAGAACAAATAAACTTTATTTAATGTTAAGTTTTGTCGATAGGCGTCAGGCTTCGTTCAGATACAGCATGGATGCAGCAGCTGCGAGTAGAGCGGCAGCCGCGGCAATTACTGCACCTAGAAAACACAGCAGGAGAAGATCTGGTTTATCAGATGGTATTTACTCAATGAACCTCTTGTCTGACAAGAGGTTCCGGTCAAACTTCCTGTGGTGAAGGTGAATAAACACTGAATGAAGGATGTTGTTACTGAATTAGAATTTCTGAAGTACTTATTCACTGTGTAAACTGTGAGGGATCAATCGTACTATCTTATATCATCTAATCCAGTTTTATCTGGATTGTTTTATCCAATTTTAGATTATTGAGGCCTGGTAGTAACATCAACACTCAATCCTTACCAGCATAGTTGCCTTTCCTTGGTTCAGGCAGACTGAGCACCGGCAAACTGGACTCTGAAACATAGGAAATGTTGAAATAACCACTGTGAGGTGTCTGTGTTAATCATCTCTCTTTTTTTTCCTATTTCTTGAGTAACACATTTGGTTTCATCTCAGTTCTTTCAATGTTTTTGCATCCCTACTTCAAGACTGGTTCTGCCTGAGGCAATGATAATACATCAAGGAATAAGAATTGACGATCTTTATCCTACGTCTCCACATGTTTCTCCCTCTGTCACTGTCTGATTTTTCTGAACTCAACTTATGTGTAAAATAACTATTAAGTTAATAAAATGACACCAATATTCTACATATTTAGAAATGTTATTAATGTTATTATTACTGAAGAAGAGGAAAATTAAATAAAGCTCTATTTTTCCAACCTGTTTCAACACCATGTGCTATGATTTCAGCACTCAGCTCCTGCCTGGTATCCAAGTCTTCCTCCGCTGCATCAATGTCGAGCATCTCCTTCAGTCGGGCAGTTACCTCACCAAGGTCTTCATCACTGAACTGGTAGTCACACACAGATAGTGACCCAGCCCCTTTGAGCAGACAAAACACCCGACGGGGGAGACAGAGTTGTCCTGGAAGGGAGAGACAGTAGAGGAGAGAAACACTAGCAGGTTCTGTGTGATGTATCTTCACTGGTGGTATAAATACTTTACATTAAATATTAATACATACCAGCTGGACAACAGTCTTTTGACTTGTTCTCCACCTCTGATGACAGCAGCTCGTCCAGAAGCATTTGAACCCTAGTGGCCACTGTGGAAACTACATCCCTCTTAAGCAACTGTTGAAGGGAATTCACAGTTAATTGTATTGGAAAGTATTTCTCCAGCGTGTACTTTCTCTGATGTGCAGTATGTTGTAGTTACCTTCTCAGCCAGCTTAGCCCTTGGCTTGTTGCTATGAAGATATGCTCTAGCATGGACTGTTCCTCTGACTGACACACTGCCCCCACATGGCTGAATGACATCTTTGGTGGATCTCTGGCCGTTCTTATATACACAGGTGAGGGACATTTTATTACACTTCATACTTTATAAGTGTGATAAAAAACAATTTATTGATCAAAGTACAAAGTATTCTTACTTCTGTGGTGAGCAGTTGGGTGGTAAATGTCTGCCTCGTATTTCTTTTCTGTAGACCAATGTCAGATACAAAAAAAAAAAAAATCAGAATTACAATCCTGAAGAGGATTTTTTGATGCTTGTTGGGCTTCATTTTGTCATGTGATGTCAAAATTTAAGCAAAATAACCCTCCACATCGAAAGATCACATCAGTTGCTGTGATTCAGGGTTTTTAAAGTACGTAATTATCTGCAAACAAGTAACAATGTTTGGATCAAGGACAGTGGACTGCGTTTCCCTTGCATTTTTACCTGTCCTGATGTAAGCTCTGTGTTCTCTGGCAGTTTTTTCCCATCGATCAGACAAACACCGCCGCAAATTTTGTCAGCCCACATTGTCAGAGCATCCTGAAATTCCAGATAGTTGACAAAAATGCAAAACAGCTTGAAATAATCAGTAAGCATAATGTGTTTTAATATACAATACGACAAGGAATTAAACCAGTGGAATGATAAATAGAAAATAATAGGAAGTTAATGTAATTTAATGTGTTACCTTCAGACTTGTTTCCATGTCTTCAGTGATGGATCTACTGTTTGGAAGTGGGACCAACATGTCCACATTTATACAGCATGAAAGCATGGACCAGGAGGAACACACACCAGACTGATACTTCCAGTCTGCAGGCTTGGCCATGCACTGCACCAAAAAATAAATCACAATTTGACACATTAAGTGTAAAATACTGAGAAAAATTATAATTGCAATATCAAAATATCTTATATGAATTATGGAAAATTTGTAGAATTCTCTACAAAACAAGGGTGAATCTTCTTTTTAACCAAAAATACATATCCTACATACTGAATAAAAACTTTTAACTCACCTTAGGGTCTTTTACATCAAAGGTTCTGCAGACTGTTCTGACGTGTGGTGTTAAAGATGATTAACTTCCACACAGAGCAGCAGGAAGTTACTTGACTTAGCGAGAGGATGTTGGGAAAAGGATACTTTCTGGTTTTAGGATTGATGTGCAGTGTGACACAGTCTGTGACGTCGTCATCTGCAGGGCACCACATACGCTCTGAGGAGATCAGGTTCTCCACTGCAAACACAAGCTGAGGATAAACATTTATTTTATTAGTCTCAGTATTTTTTAGTTAGAGACGTCAGATTTAATTCCTGGTTTTTGTTTCTATTCTCAAAGTGATGAATGATTTGACATGCTTAGAAAATAGGCCAGAAGTGTATGCACTGTTGTAAGCATGTGGACTTACTTCTCACCAACAGCTAAATGTTTTGTGTTAGTGTGACGCTCACCTGTCTGAGTGTAGATTGTGTATCTTTGCCATCATTCTCTGTGATTATGAAGACTCCTAACACAGACAGTCCTCCAGGCAACATCCTGGAAACCTGTACCACAAACATCATCACCATCTAGAGTCTGACAAAAGACTTGTATCTATTCTGAAAAAATTATCTTCACAGTTTGTTTGAAACCATCTACTCACCTGTCGGGCGTGCTCTGTAACCCACTCCTTGTCAGGGGAGGTCTCTTGTTTTGAGGCCGATTCCTCTCTTTGTGGAGTACGAGTTGCCATAATGACAAAATCCCTTTGGGTCGAGCTCTAAAATTTCGAAGACATGACTTCATGCATGGTGTATTAAAAACTATTTTTATACAATTTATGAGCACCCACTCTTGATGTCACCAAGAGTGGGTGGGTTTGTGGCCACCTGGTGGATTTGTGCAGTATTGGAATTACATTGTCACCTAAAGATTCACCTACTTGTCCAATAAGGAGTCCTGTGACTGGAACTGCATGTTGTGAGCAGAGTTCAGACAGATATTTCTCCACAGTATCTTCTACCAGGTACCCACGGCCCATCCTGTCTGCGGTCAAATATGGGAGGATGTCATTGTCAGTGTTTGGATCAGAAAAACGACATTACACATAGGTTACTATGTTTATACTTATTTTTAGTTTATCTTTGCTATTACTTAACCTTCTAGAGATTATTGATGATTTGCTATTTAACATATAATGTATTCATAAATTACCTAAAGTTTGCCATGCAATTACAAACTGACATGATGACTAAAAGTTTAAAACAAAGAACAAAAAAAAACCCAACCACAAACAAAGAAGGCCCTGCACAACAGTTGACAATATTCCACACTTTATATATACATACATGTATTCACAATTAGTAATTCTGAGTTTCTAAAGGTAAGTTTTGTTGGAAAACAAAAATAAAGCTGTAGAAGCTGAGAAAGAAATACAGTTACAGTCTATACTCCAGCTCCTGTTAGCTTACATCCTCACACTACACCTTTCTGTCACAACTGCATAAAATAAAAACACAATATAATTATAAACATGTATCACCTGCATACAGCGGGGAAATACCTGTCAGATAGCGGTAAAACCAGAATAAAACACACTCCTCTCCGTCTTTACGTTGACAGCTCAGGCAGTGGTTCGTCAGCAGAGAGTTAGAACTCGATTGACCGAAATGCTTTTCTCTGTCGCACTTTCGTCGCATGTTGTTGTCGTTATTGCGTTCGCGGAGATCTATGGTTGGAATAAAGAAAATTACATGATAACCTTTTTTTAATTCTAGTGAAATTACTATATAATAGTTGATGATTATTAACATTTTAAAACAGATTTTTATTCAGAATGTGTAGATGCAGTTATTTTCTGTTTTCTATAAATGACCGCATGGGGGCAGTACAAGGCCTCGTACGGGTGTAATCTGCCACAATTTGCACCAAAGTAAGAGCACGTACTCTATTAGACAAACTCGTCTGTCGCGCCGCCTGATTTATACAAAGTTATTCCAAATTATTTGACCAGAAATAGGTTTTGTTTAAGTCGTATCTTTTAGCACAGGCGAGCTGAGATGGCGGCCGTCCTGTTGCAGGCACTGGAGCGGACGGAGGTAAACAAGCTGCCCAAAGGCGTCCAGAATAAACTGGAGAAGTTTGTAACGGAGTTGCAGAATGCTAACGAGGCTCTGAGGACGCACCATGAACGACACAAGGCAGACAGTGGTGAGTAGAGGGGTTAGCAGGGGTTTAGGACATGTGCTTTATGGTAAACAACTGATATAAGAGATATAATTTTTAAGTTTCACATGTGTCGTCATTATGTGTTTCTTGGGATTCATTGTGTGCTAACGCTAACTCCAATGACGTGCGTGTTCATCTTCTTTAATGGAAGTTTATTGTGGACGAATTTATTCTCTTCTTTTCTCGACCTACAGAGCAGCAGTACTTTGACATGGAGAAGAGACTGGTGGAGAGCCAGGAACGTATCCTGTCCACAACCAAAGACTTGCAGACCATAAGGGAGGAAAATAAGAAACTCAGTAAGTTATTTTTGACATGTAAAAGGATATTAGATAAGGATAAAGAATTTGCCCATAAATTAATCCAACAGGAAAGTACCAGTTGTTTTTTTTTCTCCTATGGCTGCTTTTATACAGAACTTTAAGTAAACCTGTAGACTTTCCTTCAAATTATTACTATTTGTCTTTTGCAGATGATGAGCTGAACACTGTGAAAGGAATCGAAGGAGAGACATTCCAAGAAAAAACACAGCAGAAGGTAATATGGGTCATGGGTATCAATATTTTTATTGTGATTGTGCTTACACACATTATGGACACACTGTGTTGATGTTTGTCTGCAGCAAACAAAGACCAAGTTTGAGATTGAGGCTGAAAAGAATGAGCTTGCCAGGCTGCTGGAGAAGAGAACTCAGGAGGTGGAGAATCTAACTGGTAAGATACTCAAACATTAATAAACAGTAATAAAGAGGGAGATTAAAAACATAAACAATTTTCTATTTAACTAACCACAACCATGTGTATTTACAGAGGACGTCAAACGTCTAAACGAAAAACTGACAGAGACAAACAAGGTGAAGATGGAGCTGCAGTTGAAACTGGATGACATTCAATCATCAGAAGCCTCTGTTCAGGTTCAGCAGATATGACAATATTCCTACTTTATAGTTCCCACTGCAGTATGTGTAACCCTGGCTGTGTCTTCTAGCACCGGGAAAAACGTATTGAGCAGGAGAAAGAGCTGCTTGAGAAGAAAATCAAGTGGTTAACTGCTGAACTGAAGACCAAAAGTGAGGACGTGCTGAAAATCAGTAAAGACAAAGTCAAGGAGATGCTAGAGCTTCAGGGAAATTTGAAGAACAGTGAGGAACAGGTGATGCATAAACAGACAATGAAGGAGCAGAGTTTTGTTTTAAAACATTTAATCTTGTTCAGTCTAATTTAGATTCATTCATGTACCTCGAGATCCTTCAGAATAATCCAGCTTTGTCCTCAACTTTGTCTTTTTAGGTGATTATGTTGAAAAACCAGCTGGCATCTCTGACGGAATCTTGTGAGAGCCAAACTAAAAGAGCGGAAGACCTTAACAACAAACTCAAACAGGTGATTAAAATATAAGGCGTTGTTAAGATTTTAACATAGTGTTTTACTTAACTATTTCAATTAAAAAATACTCTGTTTTACAGGCTAAAGATGAACGGTTAGCCATGGAGGAGAAATACAGGAATGAGCTCAACGCTCACGTCAAATTATCTTCACTTTACAAGGTAAAAAAAAAAAAGCCCGGGTGGTAACATTTTTTTTTTTTAAATACATTAAATAGTAATAGTATTTTTATTGTTTTTTTTTTTTAAACTTCATTTGGTCTCCTACAGGGCTCTGCAACTGATATGGAGAAGAAGAACCAAGAACTGAGCAGAGCTGTAGAAGGTCTGAGCAAGGTGGTGAAGGAGGCAGGGGAAAGTAAGAGTCTGATCTCAGATTTTGTAACATACAGTAATTCCCCAACTAAAAAAACATATTTGCTTTTTGTGTTCTTGCTTATTATATATTATGTAGACATTGATTGTTATCAAGATATTTACATCTGTCTGATTGATGTTGTGACTTTGCAGCAACCAAATCTTTGGAGAAAAAGGTTCTGGAGGGCGAGCAAGTAAAGAAGCAGATGGAGGCAGAGCTCGGGGAGAAACTCAAGAAAATGGAGAAAGAGTTGGAAAATGCCACAATGAAGGCTGCAGGCAAACAGTGCTGTAAGAACGCTCAGATAGTTGAGTGCTTGAAAAATGAACCAGTATTGTTACAATAACACAGTTTGTTTGCATGTGTGGACACAGGTGGACCGATGATAACAGAGGAGCAGCTGAACGTCATGTGTCCATCAGCAACCGCCATTGCTGCCATTGTCAAACCTGGCATGAAGTTCTTTGATGTAAGTTTATCACCTATTGTGGTCAAAAAGAACAAATCCATCCTAGCTTACCTTTTCTCACGTCTTCAAACAGTCTCAGCTCATTGACTGTCCACTCCTTGTCTCTGAATTTATGTCTAGCTGTATAACGCCTATGCAGACTGTCAGACGCAGCTTCAACTTGAGAAACAGGAGACGAAAAGAGTCAGCAAAGTCTTGGATGAGATTGTCCAGGAGGTGGAGTCTAAAGCACCTGTCCTAAAGCGTCAGCGAGAGGAATATGAAAGCATTCAAAGATCCATGGCCTCCATCTGCAACAAACTAGAACAGGCTCGAGCGGTATGTGACAATTTATTTGCGAAATCAAGTTAAATATTTGTTTTACTGGTGTCATCAAAATTTTTATTGACCACCTTCTCAACAGGAGATCCATCGTTTGCAGAAGGAAAAAGAGGAGCTGAAGCAGGTCCAAGAAGATCTGGAGAAAAAGAAACTGAAGACTGAGAGGCAGCTCGACGATACATCTTCACAGGTACAAATGATCAAACCCAGTGTCCAGCAAAAATACGAACTACTGACAACAAATATTAAGGTTACATCACATTTGATTTGTCTGTCTGTGACCCAGGTGTGCGCTCTGCTGGTGGAGCTGGAGGAAACCAGGGGAAATCGTGTGAACCGGAGCGAAAGCAGTTCTGCAGACATCTCCAGCACCACAGAGGTTGTAAGCTCAAACCAGTTCACCTTCAGCAGCGTGGAGGAGCTGCAGAGGCAGAACCAGAACCTGTTAGGAAGACTGCGGGAGCTGGAGCAGGAGAGGGAAGGTCTACAGAAACAAGCCACATCTGAACGGTGAGATGTTGTGGTCTGTGGGGTCAATTTAATATTTTGTACCTTTTGTAGTTATAATGCCAATCCTACATTTCCTTAATTACCTCCATGTATTCTGTTAAGATAAAAATGGAAGGTCTGCATCACATTAATGTCAGAAATACCATTGGTACTTGGGGAGAATGTGTCTTAATTTGGTTCTTGGTGAAAATAAAACTTATGTTCTGTTTTATGTGCTGCCATATTTGCATGCCTGCAGTGTGTCTGAGCTGGAGACCAGTGTGGATAAGTTCAAGAAGGAAGTGGAGCTGCTGAGAGAGCAGAAGAACCAGCAGAAACAGCTGGCTGACTCCAGTGCCAGGCAGAGAGACATGTACAAGACTCTGTTAACACAAAGCACTGGCTTCAGCCTGCCGCTGCAAGGTGACTCAGAAATGTCCTTGTCCATATTCCCCAATGACCCACAGTGTTGATGAAACTGACTGGAGGGTTCACTGTGTGTCTGCAGGTCTGGAGACAAATTCCCCTCAGCCCGTGCCTTCTCGTGCAACAGTTCCTGTGACTCGCTCCACCCCTCAAAGAGCTGCCGCTGCTGACTCTGCACAGACTGCTCAGGCGAAGGCAGCTTTGAAACAGGTAAAACAACACTCTTTACTCAGACAAAACCATGACTGTCTTTACATTTGTATTGGCTCTGACTGAGAATCTCGTCTTTACACTTGCAGCTCAATGATTCCTTCACTCTGTATAAAAAGGAGAAGGCGGAAAATGACAGGATGTTGAATGAAACTAATGACAGGCTGCAGAAACAGATCCATGAATTCCAGTCCAGTCAGGCCAAGATGACTGCTCAGCTGGAGTTTAGCAACAAGAGGTGTGTTAAAAGGGCTTTTATTGTCACGACATTTAAACCTAGTCCACATTGCAGTGTTATGTATGGATATGTCTAAAAGTTATTAAAGTTAGTAAAACAGTCCTTCAGTTCCCTTATATCTCAACACATTTAAAGCTTTTGCTTTAATTTCCCTACCAATCAATCAATCAATCAAATTTGTTAGTATTTGTCATTTGTAGCTATTTGAGGCTATGATCCTGGTCATCAAATCAAATACAATTGTGCTATTATACCACTGTGTTGTATATAAAGAAAATTCAATTAATAGATTTACCCTTTGGGGTCTCTTTATGGTTAACATTACTCTTTGTTTTATCAGAGATTATTAATTCATGATTGCAATTATATGCTTCTCATTTTTTTTTATTCCTTAGGTATGAAATACTCCAAGAGACCGTATCTGCCTACCGCAGAGAGAACACTGCCCTTCAGGACAGAAACCAGAAAATGTCTGCTCTAATCCAGCGACATGAACATGCCATTCATACAATGACACAGGACCTGCAACAGGCCACAGCTAAACTGGCTCTGGAGGAGGTGAGTAGGTCACAGATGGACATTGGACTGTACATACAGTAATGTTTAAGAATGCATTATTTTACTCATTTGGGTTTTCTTTTTCAGGTCCGTGTTCAGAACGTGACCAAAGAAAAAGACATCATCAGGGAGTCTGAAAGTCGACTGACCCGAGAGAAAGAAGCCATACTGGCTGAGCAACGGAACCAGAACCTGCTGCTCATCAACCTCAAGACTATACAGGTACTTTGTTCTGAAATTCTACTAGAAGACAGATTAGTGATTAGCAGGATAATTAATAACCAATATTCCAATAACCAATATATAACCAACATTCAAGTAGTTAAAATGTAAAGCCTTGAACTTCCATCTTTGTCTAGTTGACCATGGAGCGCACAGAGACTGAGACCCGACAGCTACTGAATAACAAGATTGATCATCTGGAGGCAGAGTTGGCTACCATGAAGAAGAAGCTGGACATGGAAGTAGCACAGCGACATGCACTTGGACGGACAATGGATGTATGTAAAGTACCAAGGTTTCAATGCCAAAATATTAGTATCATCAGTATGTGCTGCTCAGAAATGTACAAATGTGTTGGTGGAAAGCTTTCTTTTATATATAATCCTGCAGGCTCAGCTCTTGGAAGCAAAAAAGCAGCTGGCAACTCAGAACACTTTGCACCAGAAGACCAGGGACTTGTTGCGTAGTTCTGAACAGCAGGTGGCAGCACTGAAAGCCCAGCTTGCGTCCGCTTCGTCCTCGGACGCTGCAAACAACACCTCCACACCCCCGGCTACCAGAGCGACATCACTCAGAGCTCCACTCAGGGGTAAATGACAATCTTTCAGCAGTACTCTGATCATTTCTACTCCTGCAAAATAATAAACAATGATATTTTTCTTCACACTCAGGGCGGCCTCAAGCCCCACCAGCCTCCTCCCAACAGTCCACCCAGGAGTCCAGCCAGTCAGACCAGGAACTTGCAGAGGTTAAGGGTCTTCTGCGCACCGCTGAAGAACAGAACGGAGAACTTAAAGAACAGCTGAAGATTGCTAATACTAACGTGGAGCAGTACAGAGCTTTGGTACTGGCTCTGGAAGATACTGTGAAGGAAGAAAAGGAGGTAGGATGGATACCTTCTCTGGACATGACCCCTTAACCTCTCTATTTTGTCATGTTCACAATCATTTGCAATCGTTAGATAGTGTTGATCTACTCCAGATTGATGATCATGACTGTCTAGTCCCTATAATTAAGCCAATGTTCTTGTTTTTGACTATTTGTTTTGAATTGTTCCAACTATTTAGCTTCATGCCTCCCTGGAGATCCAACTAAAGGAGTCAAAGGAGGTGCAGAATCAGCTAGAGAAGAGGATTATAGAGGTGGAGAAAAAGGGACACCAGGAGCAAGAAGAAAAAAGAAAGGCCAGAGAGTCGCTGGAGAAACAGGTACGTTTTCTCACCAAAATACTGCACAGAGTTGGTTCAGGCTCATGCCCAGTGGGTTTTTTTTTAGTATTAAATAAGCATGAGCTTTAAGTATAATTCTAATGGAGATATTGATTTTTTTTTCGTTCGTTTCCAGGTGTGTGACCTCCAGCGCAGATTAAAGGAGAGTCAGACTGAGCAGCAAGAGGCAGTGGAGAGATCGGCTGCTGCTGTTACACAGGAGCAAAAGGCCACACAGGAGAGTCTGCTGCAGGTGAAGGAACATCACACACTTGGCATGAAGCAAATGACAGAGGAAATGAGGTAAATGTATGGGAAAAGCTGTGACTTACGCTGTGAAATCTCTGCTGTAAAGACCAAACTGGCAGGAGAAGCTCATTCCAAGTATGAGAGAGAGTTGATGCTTCATGCTGCTGATGTGGAGGCTCTGCAGGAGCTGAAGAAACAAATTCAACAAGACCTAGAAAAAAAGATGGCGCTAGAGGAGCAGCTAAACGACACCAAGGCTGTACTGCAGGAGAAAACGGCAGCCTGGAACACACTGGAGAAACAACTTAAGGTGACAGGACTCACACATGGATGAGATTTTATGCTGAAAGAATGTAAGAAAAAAAGATTTAATTGTATCTCATTGGTCTTTCACTTTTAAGGAGGAACTGTCCAATCAGAGCCATCGCTGTGAGGAGCTGGGGAAACAGAATACTCTTTTGCACCAGCAAATGGATGAAATTGCCTCCAAGAGTCGGCAGCAGCAGCAGCAGCAGCTGGACGTGTCATTCAGCGAGGAAGGAAAAAGCACTGAGCAGATCCTTGAAATCCTCAGGTAATACTGCAGGAGCTCAACATCAACGAGCTGTAGAGTAGTTTACACAACTACGAATGATAAAGTTAAGTTGTAATTGTGCTTCTTGTCCAGGTTTGTACGACAGGAGAAACAAATCGCTCTGGCTCGATGTGAGGTTTCGGAGGGAAAAGCTGTTCGCTACAAACAGCAGATGGAACACCAGGACAGAGAACTGAAGGAGCTACAGGAAGCTCTCAATGCTGAGAGAAAGAAAATGCAGGTAAGAGGATGATTTGTCATAGACAACAATCCATCCATGAGGTTAACCTGGAGTTTCACACCAATTACAGAGACATTTCCTCTGGGCCAAAGCAAAGGCCTATCATGGACAAAAAGTCCTCCTGAATTTACAAAAGTTCAGAAGACACTGCTAATTTCCTTTAGGTAACAAAGTAACCCTTCTTCTGCTCCCCAGATTACAGCTAAGACTCTGTCACAGCAGGAAGAACAGCTGAAGAAGATAAACAGCATCAACGCTTTGCAGGAAACCAACAGGATTCTGAAAACAGACAAAGAAAAACTACAGCAGGAGCTGCTTCAAGCACAGGCCAAAGTAAGATCAGCACGTTTTAAGTTTAAAGAAATCATAGTCTGATTATAATAAAGCCACACAGGAGTTTTTATTTCTTAATGTGAAACCTGAGAGAAATTATATACTTCCATTATATCCAAGTTCCATTGGAAATGAAGACAATCATGGAAGACGAATGTCTTGTTACATTTGACATTTCTGTTCTGCCAGGTTACAAAGCTCCAGTCAGACATCAACCCACTGCATCACTCGTTGTCTATGCTGTCGGAAAAAAATGGAAGCCTACAGGCCGATAAGAGGCTGCTGGAGGAAGATGTCAAGCACTGGAAGGTCAAAGCACAGGTACGTCTTACAAGTCACCTTCGTTCAAGCTTCTTTTTCTGCTGCTTTGGCTCCACTTTAATCTTTATGCCCATTTTCCGCCTACATGTAACATCAGCCTCATTGAAGTGTTGTTATAAGTTGGAAGAAGATTATAGTTAGATTTCATTTCCTTCATTGTGATGAATGTGTGGTGTATGTGTATCTGCAGCAACTCATGAGCCAACAAAAAGACGGAAATGTGGAGGAACGACAGAAATTGACGGCTGAAAAAGAAGCTCAGCATAAACGCATCACACAGCTGATTGAAGAGATCGCCAAACTGAAGGCTGAACTGGCAAGGTGTGGTGACGACTCAGACAACAATATAAAAGCCGCTTGCTTTTCATATCTTTGTTGGATGTGATTGTTATACATGTTTCCCTAAACACTGTCTTCATGGTGTGTGAATTAGATCCAATGCCATCGCCAACTCGGCACAGTCTCAGCTTCAGAGCCTCAAGGATTCACTGGCTAATCTAACGTCAGAAAAAGAATCCCTGAAGAAAGATGTGGAAACTAAGAACAATGAAATGTTGGAGAAGAACAAGACCATTACCCAGGTCAAGAAGATCGGACGACGTTACAAGACCCAGTATGAGGAGCTGAAATCCCAGCATGACAAGGTAACTGTCATGCTGTTGTCATGTCGAAAAGCCTCAGCATTTAACCTCTCTTCATGCATTGAGCCTGGATGTTTGTGTTGGGTTTTAGTTGGTGGCTGAAAATGCCACGAAAGCAGGAAGTGAAGCAGCACCAAACCAGGACCTCACCCAGCAGCTCAATAAAGCTCAGGAGGAGCTGGTGAAGTCCAAAGAGGAAGTGAAAGCACTGAAAGAAGAGATACAGAAAAAACAGCAGGAGGTTAGTACATCTCACCAACAGTCCACAATGCCCAGCAACGTCCATTTCCATGTCTTTGGTACAGAGAAGACATTAACTTTGACAAGATCATATTTTTCAAACGATGCTGGTTTGTCATAATTTATCCAAATTCACCTGCTCCTGCTGCAACAACAGAAACATTGGACTTTTATTTACGTTTTTCCAGACCCAGAAGGCTCAGCATGATTTTGAAGAGGCCCAAAAGGAGGCTCAGAAGACGAAGGAGTTGCACCAGAATGTCCAAAACCAAATGACACAGAGTCAGAGTCAGTTGACACAAGTACGTACTCACTCTGTGGATGGCTACAGGTACCAGGGAGGTTTATGTTCCCAGAATTATTTATATGTCAACTTTTTATTTCTTCAGATTCAGACCCAGTTGTCCCAGACACAGGCGCAGCTGCAGCAGACTCAGACCCAGCTGACCCAGTGTCAGAAAGACCTCCAACAGACCAAGACCCAGGCTCAGCAGGTAGAAAGAGTTCACATGTGCCCATTTGAGTTGTAATTTGATTTATTCTAGAGCTGGAAATGAACCAATTTGTCCTGGTATTTGACAAATATAGGCTCAGAACCAGATGAAATCGGCTCAGTCTCAAGCCCAGGCCCGCCAGAACCACATTCAGCAGCTGCAGAGGGAGCTTCAGCAGACGAAGGAAACTCTTCAGCAAAATCTCACCAGTCAGAAAGAACTCCAGCAAACTCACCAAAACAACCAAAACAGCCATAACCAGGAAGTTAGCAATCTTAAGACTACACTGAGCCAAGCAGAGGCCAAGGTAGACACCAGCGCCAGTTTAGTGACCCAGAATTTATTTATTTTTCCTATTTTCCTAAGTTAGATTTATTTTATCTGTGCTTTTGTCCCAAAAGGTGACAGAACTCCAGGGACAACTGGACAGTATACAGAAGGTCAGAAAAATCATCGTCAACTACTACAGTTATTTATTAAAAAAATATATTATTGCAATTATGGTTGAGTCTTGTTGTTTGCATCTGCTAAACTTCTCTTTCTCTTCAGACTGTTGGTGAACGGGAAGCAGACGTCCAGCGTCTGCAGAAGCAGCTGGCTGAGGCCAGTCAAGCCACACAGACCAGGAGTTCCCAGTCTGCAGATGCCAACACTGCAGGTGACACCAACCAAGCAGTGCAGGAGGAGGTGACTAAACTTCAGAAAGAGGTAAATGAAGAATGTAGTAAAATCAATGATATTGATCTTTATTTATACTAACATGGATGGATTAGGAATTGTAACAGTACTCGAGCTGAAGTATCTGAGGTGCAGTTTGGTTTCCCCACAGCTGAATGAGTCCAAGAACAGAGAGGAGCAGCTCAAACAACAAATGTCTGAAAAGGAGGAAAAAACCAAGAAAGCTTTTCTGGGAGCAAAGACCAAAATCAACCAACTCCTTGGTAAGATTTTAAGAGACACTGACATGACACTCAAACTATTGAAAATACTATTCTGATGTTCTTTTGTTGAATATTTGTTTTCTCTCACCTGCAGCTGTTAAAGAACAACTGAGTAAAGAAGGCGAGGAACTGAAGCAGAACAAGGAGGAGCTGGAGGTTCGAATGAACGCCCTCAAGTCTCAGTACGAGGGTCGGCTTCTTCGTCTGGACAGGGAACTGAGGGAGCTGAGGGGGGCACAGGCCCACTCCCACTCTGACACCAAGGATGAGCCGCTGGATCAGAGTGGAGCTAAGGTTTGTCTAATTATTCGTGACGGACTTTATGTTCCACAAGGATTGATTGAGTGTTGTTTTGTTGTTGTTTTTTATCTGTTAAAGTTATAAACAATGTCAACTTTTTCCCATTAGGCTGCTGATTCCTCCAGGTCAGCTGACCAGAGACAGATATCATTGAAAAGTCCAGCCCAGGATAGAGGAGGGTAATGATTTGATATTTTGATACTTCATACAGGATTACAAAACAACAGAAAACCTAGTGAAATATTCTACCAACATCCCAGATCTTCAAACCTTTTTTTTTTTACTAAGAAGACGATTTGACTCTGAATCTTTGTTCTTCAGCTCCAGTTTGTCTGAGCCTCCAACTGCAAACATCCGTCCAACTCCAAGCACCCCATCACCCAACAACAAACCCAGTCCCTCTCCCGGTAACAAATCCACGCCCCGTGCCAGCATCAGGCCTATGGTGACTCCTGCAAGCGTTCCAATGCCAACGCCAACTGCTACTGTCATGCCAACCACCCAGACTGACAGCCAGGAGGGTGAGAAGAAAACCTAAATAATTATATTATATTCAACACATATAACTCCAGCCAGATTTTCTATTCTGTCCTTTTATAATTCTTCTTTCACTCATGTTGTTTAGAGCTTTGTTGATCATTAATTTATGGTTTGTTGTTTATTTCCTCTATGTAGTTTTGATCAGTGCAGGAACCGCCGTTCACTCCACCTGCTCCGGCCTGGTGATGGCGTCCACTTCTATGGCTCAGCCAACCAGCACTCAAGCCACAGCATTTGTCCAGCCCACTCAGCAGCAGACGACCAGTCAGGAAGCGGCGTCCAGCATGGAGGCGGAGCGGCCGTCCACATCCTCCTCACTGATCGGAGCAGGTGTGTTTTCAGTGTCCTCTATCAATGGTTACTGTAAAGACCCCTGTCTGCCCCACCGAGGAAGACAAACTAGTCCTCAATCCTAAGTGTCCAAATTTATTTTGACTTGGCTTTTGTTGTCAATAACCACAGGTTCAAAGAGAGTCAGAGAGGATGAGGATGAAGACAACGAAGAGGAGAGCAGACCAGAGAGTTCTCACACAACACCAACCACAAAGAAACTACGACTAAAAGCAAGAATTGCACTGCAGGTAAACATGTAGTACAGGGTCGAGTGAAAGAAAAAAGTTAATTTCTATCTGAATAAACCTCTAACAGATGTGTGAAAAGGTTCCTGGTCAAGGAAGATGTCTCCGAATTACACTTCGTTAAATACTGGTTGATGGTTTCAGGTGGAGGGTGATGAGCAGATGGAGGAGTTCAGAGATGAGGTGGAGGAGCAGGACTCACAGGATGGCACTCAGGTAAATGAATCAAGTTTAAATGTTGATTTAATGTCATTTACAACAGGTCCAAACAGTCCATGTGTGTGTTTGTGCTGCAGGAGCTGCCAGAGGAGGGTTTCCCTGTCTTAGCTGAAGATGATGAAGACATGGGTGAAGAGGGCGTGTCTCAGTCCGTCCCTTCTTTCCCGATGTCCTCTGAAGGCCCTTCTTTAACCCGAGACGTCATTGTCCTCGACACGGACAGCGAGAGCCGTGAGAGCAAAGAGGCGGAGGAAGAGAGGCAGGAGAATGAAGGCGAGGAGGAGGAGGAGGAAGAGGAGGAAGAAGAAGAGGTGCTTCTTTTAAGAACAAAAACGAGTCAACATTTTATTTAAAGTGTTATTATCAACAACAATACTTTTGCAACTCTTTGTTTTAAGGATGGAGAAGAGGATGACGAAGATGAGGATGATGCTGGTGACGGAGGTTTGATGGGAGGAGATGAGAGTAATGACAAGAGCGGAGATGCTGAGGAGCACGGGGAGGAGGCTCCGTCAGAGAGCACCACCACTGAGGACGATGTGGGTCGAGTGTCTTCAGACTCCCATCATGCATCAGAACCTCCTCAGAGCAGTAAGTCTTAGCGATGGTATGTTTGCTACGCCGAGATCCTTCATCAACGAACTCAAAAATTATTTATTGTCTTCTAGGTGAGAGCAGCAGCAGCATGAGCTTGGAGGACACCACCAGAGACACTCACAGAGACATTCACCTCACTCCAGCCTCCTCCTCTGTTGCCTCACCCTCCTCTTCTCTTACACCCCACTTGCCCCAGCCCCGCAGGCCACTGCAGTCACTCCCTCCGAGGCTGTACATCCAACCTCCGGCACCAGAGCTTGGACCACCTCATACACAGGTACACTCACCTGAAGCTAATGCCAAGGATTGTGGTTTTTAGGCTAGATGAGAATATAATTTTAACATAAAATCTAAAGTTATATACATTTAAAAAAAATCTTTGATCTGTGTGTTACATCAGAGACAGTCTTCTCAGCTGCGCCGACCCTCAGTGGGGCGTGGACTTCAACTCACCCCTGGAATAGCTAACATGGTAAGTGTCCTGTTGTAGTAATTTGTGTATTTGTTATCACATATGGTGGTAACGTGTAGTTTTTGTGTTTACAGCAACACTTCTTTGACGATGACGACAGAATGGTTCCCAGTACTCCTACTCTGGTGGTGCCACACCGCACTGATGGTTTTGCTGAGGCCATACAGTAAGACACTCACAAAATCACTTCTTTTAACATGCTCATTTATTCAGCAATGTGCCTTTCAAAATAAGAGATGTTCTGAAATAAAACACATGCTCAACAGCTGATTCACATTATAGAGCTGATTTTTGACCAGCTGTAGGCGACCCATTTTGAACAGGTCTGTGACCCACTTTTGGGTCGAGAACCACCAGTTGAGAATCACTGATTTAGAGAATGGTTAAAGTAATTATTAAAGGTCGTTGTAATTAAACTCTATTGTGTCATTAACTACACTTGACCCCGTGTTAGGATTTAACCTGCCATCTCTGTCCCCCCCCTCCCAGTTCTCCTCAGGTAGCAGGTCTGTCCACAAGGTTCAGGTTTGGTCCTCCTGAAGACCTGCTGCCACAAACTTCGGGGTCTCACTCTGACCTAGGGCAGTTGGCTTCTCAAGGAGGTAAATCCCCGCTGCGCAGTACAATCTGACTTAAATCAAATGTGACATGATAAGTTTGGGTTCAGGTTCGGCTTTTCTGTCAGGTTTGGGGATGTACGAGTCTCCTCTGTTCCTGGCTGCTCATGATGAAGATGGAGGAGGACGGAGTGTACCAACCACGCCTCTGCAAGTTGCTGCACCAGGTAAAACACACATTTAGACTCAGTCCTGACAGGACAAGAACGGTCTGTTATCTACTGCCCTGACTGTGAGTGTCTTCCAAAGTGACGGTCTTCACCGAGTCCCTTCCATCAGATACCGGTGATAACATGGCCTCCCAGTCTGTTCCCATGGTAACGGCCTCCACTAGCATGGCTGCTGCTGTAGATGATGGAGACGAGGTTTTTGTGGAACAGGAAGCAGAGGGGTAAATTATTAATTTTATTAAACTATCTTACACAAAATTCTAAACTATTATATTCAGTAACCTATTGTTTTCTTTTGAATGTTTTTCTGATAGGTCTGGTATTGAGTCGTCTCTGGAGAGCCAGATAGAAGCAGAGTTGACTGGTCAGCAGAATGAAGATGCCCCACTGCCCTCTACAAGTACAGACCCTGGTAATCCAGTCTGCCCCCTATCTGTTGATTTTAATATAACTCTTTTTAAATACAGATACAGTTTAGTTGAGTGACTTGGTACAGATATCTGACTCTGCTCCAATGTTTTGCTCTACTACCTTTTCCTGATCTTTAGAATCATATTAATTGTTTTCTTTTTGTCTTCTGTTTTTCTTAGACACCAGCACAGTTATGCTGCAGCGCAATGTGAACACACACCCTCAGATCAGCAGTGTATCAGGCAGAGGTGCCAGAGGAGGGAGGGACTTCAGGATAACAACCAGTCGTAGAGGTAAAACACCCGAAATAGATCTTGAGAAGGGCAATAAAAACAATACAAGAGCAAACTTAAGTTCTTAAAACTCTTAATTTATTAATTTCTAAACTTTCCCTGTCACATTTGTCTATTATCAGGGACATTTTCACGAGGAGGAAGAGGAGGAGCCATGGGCAGAGGGGGCCTGGCCTAAAGATGACGTCAGATGTCATTCGTCACATCCAATAAGAAAATAAAAATCCAAACACTTTCTCTACGTCATATAGTCATGTACCCTGTTAGTGAATCAGCTGTCATTCTTCATAAATGGTGATTACAGAAAATGTCATGACTCTGTTTGGAAAACTTTCTGTTGCTATGTTTTAAATTTAGGTTTGTAATTTCTAGCTGTCTGTTCATGTACTGTAGTTTTTTCTCTGTTGTTTTCTACCTGAACTTATTTTAAAATAAAGTTTATTAATAATGAACAGCCATATGTGTTTAATTACAATTATTCAATTTATCTGTCGTTGTCTGTCAATCTGTCCATTAATAAAGCAAACAAGAAGAGGCTCAGGGCTCATCCTTGACACAGTCCCACCTCCACCTTAAAGTCTACTGTCCTTGTTGTACTGTTCGCATACATATCCTGCACCAATCTAACATGCTTCTATGCCACTCCTGACTTCCTTATACAAAACCACAATTACTCCCTTGGCACCCTGTCATAGGCCTTGTCTTAATCTACAGAAACACAATACACCTCCTGAGACTTTTTACTTCTGCATCAACATCCTCAATCGCAATCTCTACCTCTTTCCTCAACCTAGCCTCAACTACTCTCCCCCAAATCTTCATGGTATGGCTCATCAACTTTATCCCTCTGTAATTGTTAAAACTCTGCACATCACCCTTCTTATAAATTGGCACAAGAACACTTTTGCTCCATCACTCATTTTGTCACTCTCTAAAATTCCACTGAACAACCTAGTCAGAAAAGGACAGGTTAACTGTGTGTGAAATAGATTTGTAAAACAGTCTTTTCTGGAAAAATCTAGGGTGATAAGTATTACAAATATAATTAGGAATATGTAAAATAAAGAGGCAGAAACATTGACATAGAGTAGTAGCGCAGGATGTGTCATGTGGAACGTCTTCGCTGGTGTTTGTTCCCAGTCGGACTGTTAGAAAGACGTACAAAGTTCAGAGCCAACAATTCTCTGCTGTCCGTCGTTTTCGTTTATTTCGTTTATTATTTTCCTCTATTACTCTAAAGTTTGTCACTCAAAACTGAAAGGTCGTCAATCGTAATAACACAGGAGGTCAGTAGATTTTATACCAATAAGATTTTGGTCCGTAACCAAACTCTAAAGCGACTCCTCTACATCGATTAAAGCTTTTGGATTATTTTAGCTGCACTGTAACAGACTAAGAAAGTGGCATTTGATACATTGTGAAATTTTAATTGTATTTCGCTTTTTTTCTTACATTAATTCATATATACTGTACCTCCCAAAAGTGGAACTTCAAAAAATCAAACGTTCCTTCACATTTTTATACCAGACCTGGGCAAACTAAGGCCGGCGGACCGGATGTGGCTCGTTTGGCTTTTTAATCCGGAAAAATAAATTAAATAATTGTCCTCGCCTGTCTCCCTGCAGCCATGTTCCTGGTTGACCCAGGGCTGTTCATTGGCACTGCTGCCAATCTACTCGACAGACAGGCGTTGGTCGACCAGTCTGTCACTCACATCCTGTCCGTGGACTCCACTGACCCTGCTCTCCTCCTGCCCAATGACGACGTCTTCAGCAGGAAGTGGATCTCCATTTTAGATGAAACCACCTCGGATCTCCTGAGTCACATGGATGATTGCTACACCTTCATCCAACAGGCGGTGGAGGGAGGTGGGGCTGCGCTGGTCCACTGGTAAGGCTCAGAGGTCAGGTGACAACAGTGATGATTCAGTGGTTTTCTTGCATCCTGGCAATTGATTCTGTTTTTATTGGTTTATTGGTCTTCATCAGTCAGGCTGGTCGGAGTCGAAGTGCCACCATAGTGACGGCCTATTTGATGAAGAGACATGGACTGAGCTTCAGTCAGGCTTATGACAAACTGAAGACAATCAAGAAGAATGTTCAGTAAGTTTGTGTTTTCTATTAACTTGAATTTACTTGTTTTTCTGTTTATTTTATATGTTATAGCTGTTTTAGAGGAATAATTTTTTTTCCATCTGTTCCCTCCATTTTATACTCTGACTCCATGTCCTTTCCCACTGCATCCATCAATCTCCTCTTTGTCTCCTACCTGGTAGCTCCATCTCTAGGATCATTCTTCTACAAATGTATCCACTGTCCCTCCTCTAAAGATGTTCAAACCATCTCAATCTGTCTTCTCAATCTTTTTCTCCAAACCTTCCTGTCTGTGTTGTCCCTCTAATCACCTCATTCCTGATCCTGTCTATCCTTGTCTCTCCTAAAGAGAACCTCAGCATCTTTAACTCCACCTCCAGCTCTGTCTTCCGTCTTCTGTCTATTCCTAGTCTCTAATCCATTCATCATGGCTGGTCTCACAACTGTCCTGTGAACCTTTCCCTTCACCTTTGCTGACTCTCTTCTATCACAGGTCACTCCTGACTCTTTTCTCCTGCTGTTTCATCCTGCTAATGTTATTACATTAAATTTATTATCAGATTCCAATATCATCCGGATCAATAAAAACGCCTGTGTTCTGAACCAGTTTAAATCAGATGTCTCTTTATTCTTCTGATGTGTTCCAGGGTGAACAGTGGTTTTGAGGAACAGCTGTGTCTGTATGAGGCCTTAGGCTGTAAGGTTGATGTCAGTTGTCCTCTGTACAAACAGTACAGACTGAACAAGGTTGCAGAGAAATATCCTGGTACCAGAAACCACACACACACACACGACTTTAATCAGTCACCAGTCCCTGTTTGACTTCACTCTGGTTATTATTTTTCGTGTTCTCTCCTTGTGTTCAGAGCTGGGGCAGGTTCCCAGGGAGATGTTTGCTGTTGACCCTGCTCACTCCTCCTCCTCTGAAGTTTCCTATCGCTGCAAAAAATGCAGGTGAAACATAGAGATGTATCCAGGTTTCCCTCAGTCTTTAACCTGTGTCTGATGCCGTCATGTCTGTTCTTGATCTGCTCTGAATTCTGCAGCCGAGCACTGTTTCGTCAGTCCAGCCTTCTCAGCCACTTGTTAGGAGAGGGAGCCTCAGCCTTCGCTTACAAAAAGTCCAGCAACCTGAGTGGTAAGAAAATCTAATTTTGTTGTACCTGTGACAGTGACAATAAAGATCTAATCTAATCTAAGGAAGCCAGGACGCAGCTGCAAAAGCTGGATCAGAAGTTGAAGGAAGCTGGAAGAAAAAAGACGTATTTCCTTGAAAAATGCACAAGTTTTAAAGCAATATGTTCCTCACTGTTTACCTAAAGGTGGCGCTAAAGAATAAGTGAAAAACTCAAACGCTAAAGAAGAGGTTGCGAGACCAGCCTTGATGGATGGAATAGGCAAGGAATAGGTAGAAGACAGGAGACGGAGCTGGATGTGGAGGAGTTAAAGATGCTGAGACTCTCTTTAGGAGAGACAAGGATGGACAGGATTAGGAATGAGATGGTAAGAGGGACAACATAGACAGGAAAGTTTAGAGAAAAAGCTAGAGAACCCAGATTGAGATGGTTTGGACATGTTCAGAGGAGGGACAGTGGATACATTGGTAGAAGAATGATCCTAGAGATGGAGCTACCAGGTAGGAGACATAGAGGAGATTGATGGATGCAGTGAGGGAGGACATGGAGGTAGTTGGAGTCAGAGTTGAGGATGCAGAGCACAGGGTGAGATGGAAACATTGTGGTAACCTCTGAAAAAGGGACAAGCCAAAAGAAGTAGAACAATTACATACAAATGTCCACTTTCTTTGTCCAGGGGACATCCAGTGTACGTCCTACTTTATTGAACCAGTTCAGTGGATGGAACCAGCTTTACTTGGGGAGATGGATGGACAGGTGAGTCAGCCACAGTCAAACATCCACAGACACAGGGTCATGGTGTTTCTGTGCCTCCCGTATCATTTGCTCTGCTCCTCCTCCTCCAGCTGCTGTGTCCGAAGTGTGGCTTCAAACTGGGCTCCTTCCGTTGGTTTGGTGATCGGTGTTCGTGCGGTCGCTGGGTGACGCCTTCTTTCCAACTCCACCACAGCAGAGTCTTCCACCTCACTCCAATACCCGTGATGATATTTTAAAATTATAAATAAGAAAAATAAAGGGTTGTTTTTCCACGCTTTCTATTAATTCCATCAAAAGTAAAATAAAATGGTACTAACTCGGTGTGTTATCACTGGATTATCATTTGATTTTTGGTTCAGATAGATCATGAGTGAAGGAAATCGTTTTTGTCCATCACACTTCACGTGCAGCATCTTTAGGACTGGTGCAGTCTGACTGAGGAGTGTGGCTCCTCCAACATCTGTAACTGAACAGCTTCATCCAACATGACGCCAGGAAAACTGGAGCATGAACTGGAAAGTCAGTGAGGAAGGGGGCAGCGAGCAGCTACTGGAACAGAGGGAATTATGTAAAAGATGTGGAAAAGTGGATTCCATACCCGGAATGTAAAAAAATATATGATAGACGTGGACAGAGGCTTGTGTCTGTGCCAGGGGAGTCAGGGAAAACACCTGAATATGAGGCGTAGGCTGTAAAGCTGTAATGGTTGTGATGAGGTTTTCAGATGCTCAAGGCCATAAAAGAAAATGTTCAGTAAATTATTTTCCCTAATTGTCGTCTTGAAGTGTGTCGGGGTTTTCACTTACGCTGGTTTCCTGAAATGTGATTCAGTTTGAGCAGAACTTCTGAAAGTTCGACAATTTGACTCAACTTTTCTCAGTTCAAATCAGACAATATACTTTGTTAAATTGTTAAATTGTACCTTTTTTAATGAGGTGCGATACTTTCCATTCACATTCAATGTGAAAAGATTTTTTTCTATCTTCATAACTTGATAACTCATCATTTGGTGCAGTGGCTTAGTGGTTAAGAATCCAGACTGGGGTTCCCGGTTTGAATCCAACAGCTGCCAGATCCTCTGAGCATGGAACCATCAGCTGCCCACTGTTTAATGTGGTGATGCTATAATGCTGAGTTGAGATTTCATTGTGTGTTGTGGTGTGAATCACAATGACAAGGAGTTTTCTTTACTGTCCTTTGTGGCTCAAAGTAAATGGAAGTTTTAAGGCTGCGACGTCCAATCAGCAACATATTTTCTTCCTGATGTCACTACCATGAAGCTCAGCTAGGACATTGCGAACAACAGACGGAAACTCTATCGCCACCATCTGTCAACCAACAGTACTGCTGTACAAAGAGGGAAATAAGGAGAAACTGGATTTTTTGCTAAGTTTTCATTATAAACTGTGGTATAAAATCTAAATTAAAGGATTCATTTGTTAAAGTTACGCTGAGAAAGAATCTTATGTCGTTGACGAGTGTTACTTGAAGTATCAATTTTGTGGACATTAGTGTCTGTTGCTTTCTCTACGTTCGGTACTTCAATAGTAAAAAAAAATACTGGCCTCCAGCCACTATGCGGCAGCAATTATACCGATAAAACTTGACGTTACCTGGTTTTCAATGGTATTTCAATTTGCTAGAAGTAGTTAAAGTTTATATTCCCAAGGAGAGGTTTGACAAAATAATTGAGCACCACTGCTTTAGTAAATCTGAGAGGAGCGTCTCATCATAGTTGGACAGAATGTTCTCATTGACGTTCCTGCTCACAGAACCCAACAACCTCAGGTAACCTCACCTGGAAGGGAATTTAGAAAACAGGCGTATTGAACACAGACCAACCTGTAATAAAAGAAATAAATTTGTGCAGTTATTTCGTAGCTAGAACAGATTCACTACATGTTCCGGACAAAGTGACCTTGTACGTCGTCATTTGACTAGTGCTGCCAGCAGACAGCTGAGCTACAGTCTCCTCTGCATCACGAAGAGGAAGCATAGAATAGACACAAATGGCAGATGGACAGAAGAGGACGGAGATGCAGAACATCTGGGCCCAGGCAGGGAAAAAGGAAGAGAGAGAACCTGGACATTTACAAGCTGTTACTGTAACCACTGCAAAAACCTTTTCAGAACCCTGGGGGGAAGCTGGAGCCAATCCCAGACGTCTTAGGTTGAGGGCGGGGTGCACTGTGGACTGTTCCTCAATCCATCACAGGACGCATATGGAGACAAACCTCCATTGAGTGCTACCAAAACCTCCACCAAACGAATAGAGACGAAGAGCAGGGACGGTCAACTGTACTGTTCTATCTCAGCCTGTAGGTGGTGCTGTGCTGCGTGGGATAATGGATTAGTTTATAGTTTAATCATATTTTTATTAAGACCATGTGATGGTACAACTTACTTAAACTTCTGTTATTACTCATTTAAGTGCTACAAAGTGCAGGGGTCTCAAACCTATGGTTCCCGGTCCTCGTGTTGCTCCATTGTCTCTTTCCCTCCATTTTTATATTTGATGTTAGTGAATGGAAAACATTAAAAGGACTGAAAAAGATGTTTATATCTATTTAGCACACAGTACGGGACATGCAGTGCAGTGAGACGTTATGATGTGTTTGTGGTCAAAAACACATCTCTGCAACATCTGTGGGTTTTATTCTCAGCCTGGAGACCTTGTTTGCAAATTGAAGTCATTAGTTTCTCTCTGCTCTGATCAGATTTGCTCAGCAGATGTGTCCTGTCTCCGTCTGGGACGATGATTTGTGTTGATGCGGGAATGAAATACGAGACTTTCTGTGTGTCTGCAGCAGACAGTCTTGTCACTTTCATTAGCCTCTCACTGCAGGAACATCAGCAGGAGAACACGGCAGTGACATCATGGACGATGTGACTCACGTTTGAAATGTTGGCTCTCAGACTCCTGGTATCTGGGCTTGATGGAACATGGAGAAAGCATCTGGACGGAGGGGAGATCTGCTGATGTGACTGGACAAAGTGGGGAGGTCATTTTCATTAGCTGTGGTCTCAGTCATTACTCTGAGGAATGTTTCATTTTTTGGCATAAAAATGGGGAGTTGGTGAAAGGCACAGCAGTTTGGAGACTGATCCATCACCCCTCCTCCTCTTCCTCCTCTTCCTCCTTCTTTCCTTTTTGTATACTGTACTTTAAACTGTTTATTTTCTGTTTTTCTTCAATCCTCCATTGATCTTTTTTTTTCTTTTCTTCACATCTGAGGTTCAGAACCTTGTGGTTTTTGCATCATTCGCAACAATTCCTTTAACCACTGATACCTCAATCATGCTGCTTTGTCTGAGGACTGGAAGAAGTTCAGTGAAAAACCAGATGTGATGGTGTCTGGTCTATACATCAGCTCTTTCTCCATGGCTCCATCCTCCTCCTCCTTCTTCTCCTTCTTTGTCACATCTTTTTCCTCCCTTTCCTCATGTCACCTTTGCTTTGTCTGTTTCCTGCATTTATTCCCTGCCTTCTTTCTAGGACTGCTACCAGATATCACCACAGGGATTTAAATAAAAAAAAAATAAATGAGAAGATGACTTAATACTGAACAGAACTGTTCTTTGTTCCTGTTTTTTCTCTTTTTTTCATGAGAAAAAATCTGCAGATCACTTTTAAAGTGTTTCTATTTACATTTGTTCATCAGTTACTTCTAAAAATAAAACCTTGGTGTTAGGCAGGAGCTCTGACCACTCTTCCACTGTGCAACCACAAATGTGGAAATATGGACAGGAGATGAAAAGTAAAACCAAACTGTCTGGACATGATGAAGGAACAAAAGTTCACAAAATTCATGATAACGTCTCACTCTTATCATCTTCCCTTTTCCCTTCTCTCCGCTCGTTGGAGGACAGGAATGTGCTGATAATACTGCGCTCCTGTCATTAAACCAGTCATTTGTTTATTTGTGTGTGTTCCAAGGCTGAGTCTGTCTTCACAGTGATTGTCCTCTGGACATTTTTGCGTGTCGTCACCACGTCAAAGGTCTCTGCTGACCCAGATTGTGGGTCAGGACCGTGTTTAGGAATGAAACTGTGACGTCTGAGGGTCTGAGAGATGCAGTGTCTTAATGTGTGTCCTCTCAACACGGACGGTTACAGTAGCAGGACAAGAATGTGTTTGTTGGTGTCTTTCCCCCACCCTGTGTGTGGTCCTCCCTGCCTGCAGACATTCAGATGAGAGGGTTAGAAACCCAACAAAGAATACACACATACACACTACAAATATGAACATGCAGTCAATATGAATGGGCATCTTTCTGCTCCGCATCCTGCTTGGCGGTTTAAACACAGCCGCCCTCCACCCTTCACCACTGCGCCCACCAGTCCTCCCCACAGTCACTGCAGGTCTGCAGCACGTCTGAAACAGGTCATAAAGCAGTGAAAGACACAGTGTGTACCATTAAAAAATACTTATTAAGATAATTAGAAATACATATGTTCCTTAGCACATGCTGCTCACCATGCTTGGTTTAGATGACCTGTTGTTGCATTTATTGTGTTGGTTTCTGCATGTTACATGTTTGTTTTTCCCTGTTGTGTACATAACATAGCACTAAGTTTGTGTTGTTGCCTTAAAAACATGTTTATTTTCCCTAACTTTAGAATAAGTCTTTTGTAAGCACTTTGTGTCGGGGGCTTGGTTTCAGAGTCGCCCCTTTACCACATTTGTCATGTTTTACAGCAGCTTGAATGAACAAACCAGCCTAAGTGTGGTTTTATAGGAGAAACTTTCATGGTAATGGAGGAAAATGAACATGTTTTGGGTTTAAAAAGCCACCAGTTCTTGAAGTATTTGGGAAAAGGAGGGGGCAGAGGGTGTCATTCTGCAGTCCAAGCACTAGAAGTCGCTGTTTCACAGTTACCTCGAGTTTTAGTTTCTTGCTCTGCCTTCGAACAGATTATAATTTTCCTTTTCTTCTGAATTTAACTTTTTGAGGTGATCTAGCCAAGCCATACCAGACTGGAATGATACCCAAAGGCTTTTTGAGGTTCAGTTTTTATTATTGCTCTGTTTGAATCTGGGTACGGCCATTAAACCTGTGGATGGACCTGGTGTGTGTGTCCTGAAACCTTCCCAGCCAGAGGTTCAGCAGCATTAGACTGGGTCTTATTTTCCACTCTTGGGAATCTTCCAAGGGCTCCGCTGCTTCCAGGAAAACTAAATCAATCCTAGGAATAATGTCCAGTGCAGGCTGTGTGAGAGAGAAGGGAGAGTGAAAATGTCTGTGAGAGCAGTTTATTTTATAATATTATAAAACTTTGATTACAGCCGTTGAAATCACCTTTGTTGATGGAAAAAAGCTGTGAAAAGAACGATGTATCATTTGTTTTAATGTATTTGATGCTACTGACAGCTGAAGTACTGCCGTTGTTTCATTACTGACATAAACTGTATCTGACAGGAGTCAATAAAAATCACACAGTGTAGTGTTAGAAATCAAAGTTGACACATGATGGAAAAAAAAAACTTTTTTATTAAACAAGACAGGAAAAAAAAGAGTGTAGTGGTTTCAACATAACACAAAATCAATGACATCATGATCAGATCAGAGTGTCGTCGTTGATCAATAAAGATATATCTTTTATTTTTATTTTCTTTTATATTCATTCTAACTGATTTGTGCTCACCGAGGGACAACGGCTTGAGTGAAACTAAAATGTTTTCCTGCTGTTTGTGTTAATAGGAACCAGTTGTGAGTTTTCCCCAACTTTTAAGAGTTAAAATGACATGTATGACTTGGAGAACCTTCACAGAAACCATTTTCCAATGGTGAATATTTCCATCTAGAAATGTTCTGATCACATGGAAAATTAAAAAAAAAACAGACAAAAGAAACACTGCTGATTTACTGTTTTTCCTTTGACAAGAAAAGTCATATGATTTGTTATTTTGTAGGGAATTTCCAAAAACTATTCCTCTAGGACACCTGTGATTTTTGAGGGTTTTTTGAGAGCTACCACAGAGCTCATCCCTGTAGTCACTGGGTGAAGGCAGAGTAAACTCTCAACATTTTTCCTAGTCCATCACAGTCTTTTTATTCTATTTTTTTCTTGCATTGAACTTGCATTTACTGGCAGTATTTTTTTTTTCTCTCGACTGTTATCAGGTCTAAGGACTGATGAGAGAGAATCAGGCAGAGATAATAAGATTAACATGTGGTATAAACTGATAGAAGGTTTTATTGTGGTGTAAATGTGCAATTGTGTGTGTGTATATACAGTGATGAGGGTTTCTTTGTTAAAAAAAAGTTCTTTCAGTTTTATTCCTTCTCTCCTTGATCCAGTCATGATGCTAATAGGCAAAGATGACATCATACAACATCTGATGACCGTTGTCCCACGCGTACAGTTTTTTGTCCAGTGGAGAGTAAGCCAGCTGAGAGGTGTGTCCGTGCATGTTTGTAAACGCCAGGCTCGGCACGGTGTGCGTCAGCGTGTGGGTGTCGAAGGCGTACGTCACGTTGGCGTAGTGGTGCTCCATGCTGTTCACGCCATAGAGCACGCCACAAACAAGGAAGCTGTTTCCGTAAAGGCCGCGACGCAGGCCTGTGCGGAAGGTCCTTATTGGCTGCAGGTCTCGGGGGCTGAGATGGACGAGCAGGATCACTTCCTGGTGGAAACCCTCTGTGTCCAGTGCAGGGTAGAGTAACCACAGGCCTGACTCATCCACAGCCAACTCCACCTAGAAAAACAAACAGATGATTCTGAGAAGATTCCAACACCTGGGGCTCCTTCGTTCGCCTTCTTCTTTTTTCGGCTTGTCCCTTTTTTAGGGGTTGTCACAGCAAGTCAATATTTTTGTCCCTGCCCTCTCTATCTTCAACTTTCACTGTACCTACCTCAATGTCTGTTTTGTTGTCTCGCATCATTTATTTGGTCAAAGTTGTTTCGCCAAAACACTACCTTGTGCTCCTTAGTGGAGCCATAGGCAAACTAAGGCCCGAGGGCCAGATGTGGCCCGTTGAGCGTCTGAATGTGGCCCACCAACCTTGCCCAAATTAAATAATTTATTTGTATTGTCATTATACTTCTGTCTTTTCCCTGCAGTTGATGTCAGAAAGGCTATCATATGTGGCATTTTAGGTTTTGTACACGGTTTTCTAAATGCCATATCTTAGTTCAACGAAGGCTCCATCCTTACCCACCTCTGCCCGAGTGGCTGGTTTACCTGGGGCTCCTTAGCATCAATGTTAAAAGAAACATTGTGACCAATATTGTAAATATTATTCATTATTATTATTAAAAATATTTAATATAAATATCAGTGTAAAATATTCAGTATCACTATGGGACTTTCTTTGAGTCCAGTGGGCCACAAAAGCCATCTCAGCCACGTTTAGTCCACGAGCTTTGAGTACAACATGTTATCTAATCCGATGTCACACTTTGTTGTCTTTACAGATTTATTACCACTTTAACCTTTGTTGACCTTCAAGGCCCGCCAGAGGATTTCCCTGACAGTAAATCAGTGTCCAGTGTTTCCTGTGTAGTTCGATCACAGTAAAAACATCACGGTTCTCACCTCCGTCTGCGTTCTGTGAATCTGTTCCTCCAGTATGGCGTCGTGCAGTGTGGTCCACGCTGCGACGTATCTGTGCCTCAGATCGTACCTGATGATGTCCCTGCTGAACGCGCGGTTGTAGTAAAAAGCCCCATTGAACACCACGTGGCCTGTTCCAGCGAAGCTGTACGGCAGCTTGTATGAATTACTTGGTTGACCTGAGCAGGAGGAACGCATGGAAAATAAGTGTGAGACCAGTGGACGTCAAAGCATATGTGAAACCCCACACCCAATATCGTCCAGGTGTGCACCTGATTTGAAGGTTTGCAAGTCCCGGAATTCCTGGAGGTTGTTGTTGTAGAGACCACTGGTAACGTAGATAACGTTTCCATGGCCACGTACATCCTTCATCCACGCTCCGTCACTCAGGCCGTAAGTGTTGTACTGGACCGGGTCGGAGAGGCTGGCCACGGTGTCCTTACACACCCCTGCAAGGAAAGGATAGAAAACTCCTTGTCATTGTGAAATTGTGATACACACCACTGGTTTGGGAGAAACTGTGTGGGGACGGTGCCTCAGTGCATCTCAGTGGTAACTTTGCGGCTGGCGGACTTGAATCTGAAACCCTGCAGACCCACATCTGCTTCCTTAACCACTAAGCCACACAGAGAACACATTATCTTGTGCAGAAATTGCTTCTTGTTAACACTAGGGATGTACAATATTATTGGCCGACTCACATAAGCAAAATGATCTATTATTGTGTTAGATTAGATTTTTCCTCAGATCAGATAATATAATGCTTGGGTTTTATAAAATGTGCTGGATTTACACCTTCAGGGTCCTGAGATGTTTGGTAAATATTGGAATTGGAGTTTTGATATTTACTCACAATTATTTAATACAATTATTATTATTATATCATAGTTATTATATCATACAATTATTTTATTTAAGATAAAACTAAATATTTTCACGACTATAAGCTGACATAAAAGTCTTGGGGAGGGACCATGAGAACGTTAAAGGGGCAAGTGTGGGCGTGGATTGAATATAAAACCCGTGCCCTATAATCAGGTGTGCCTTATGTGTGTGTTAAATATAGTAATGGCACACAAAACTGAGACTGCGCCTGTGATTTACCAGGTTTCTTGGTGGTCTTCGGTTGGTCTGCAGGGCTCTCAGTCCAGCTGAGACGACTCCTTGTTGCCACCCCAGCCTTTGCTGTAGGAGAGGCATCAGCAGGGGGACGTAGATCGGTGTGGGGGGCTGAGGTACTGGGCCTGGTGAGACGTGTGGTCGGCTGAGCGGTTGTTTGAGGGGTGGTGGTTGGTGTAGCAACAGTTGTTTGTTTTGTGGTCGTGGGGGGTTTTGTGGTCGTAGCTGGGGTTTGCTGGACGGTGCTTGCGGCATTGGTCGGCCTCTCTGTAGGAACCCGGCTGCTCTCTCTCTGTGATGGACCCTTGTGGTGCGGTTCTGTGCTAAGGGTCGGGGCATGTGCTGGACTCTGAATAGGAAGAGTCCTGACAGCTGGGAGATGGTCAGAAAATAGTAAAGTCCATGAAGTATTAGCTGTAAGAGGACAAAAGAAGACAGAGAGTTACTGTATATACAGTGGGGATGACCTGCAGTAACAGTGAGTTGACTTGACTGGAATGGACTTACTGTTCTTTGCTCTCCCTCTGTCCATCTCTCTGAAGTTCTCCTCCTCTGCCTTGTAGAAGGTCACACCTTTTACAACAACACTGTTCTTCTCTTTGACTGACTTTTGACTGACTGTTTTGCTGTTGGGCGACTGTTTTTGGTCAGTATCTTCTGGCTGTTGGTTCTTCATCAGAACACCTTCTTGGTTTTTCTGCCGCATCAAAAGTTTCATTCAGTCTAACGAGCTGGGACTGAAAATAATGCCATCGTCTGTGTTTGCTCTATGGTCAGAACTTCTTTACCTGCTTGTTGGAGTTGACAGGTGGTCGATTCTTCTGTGCTGCAGTCCCCATATCGTTGACTTTCTTTTTTTTCTGCTGCAACTTCTTTTCTTTCACTTTGTCCTTCAAACGTTCCTTCTCCCTGGCTCTCTCTGTCAAGTTGGCAACAAAAGCCTGGAGTGCACAAACACAGTGACATGAAGCAGAAACATTGATTTATTTATATGAGCGCATAGAAAATTCTTTTAGTTTTGGGGACAAGTGAACAAACTGTGTCTGTTAAGTTTCCTGTTAGCTCAAAAGTCAGTTCATATACTGACATAAGACTGTGTAGGTTTTAGAAGAAATCTACCTCAGATAGTTTGTTCTTCCTATGGTGATCCAGCTGCAGATGTGGAAAAAGGAAGGCGAAGGGAAGCGGGAATTCTGGCTAAACACTAATTGCACCGACACTGTCACTGTCACTTTCTAAAACCATATATTTTATTTCACTTGGGATAATAATCTGAAATTAAGACAGAGCACAGTTGGCTTTAATGGAGGCATTCATCTTCTCTCCTGACCTCGCAAACTGGAAAGAAATAAACTAATTTAGTCAAATTATAGGGTGAATGTAGCAAAGCTATAGTAACATCACAAATGAAACTTACACGTTTCTGCTCCTGTGATTTTGAATGTTTTTTTTTTTCATTTTAGACATTGTTTATTTGTGTTTTATTTTGTAGCAATATTTTTTAGAATGAACACCATGGATTTATTGTTTATTTCTTTCAATTTGGTCTCGGTATATGTTTGCTGAAGATGAATGAATAAATAAATATTTTTCCGATACCTGACATAACTTTAAAGTTCTTATCATCCTTGTGACAATTTTCTTTATGAGGTGCAGATGTGGTATTCCGAGGTTCAAGATTTAGGATAGGATTAAGGTTCAAGCGCAGGATTAAGATAAATGGAACGTTTTAGTAGGTGATGTTAGACTAAAGGGTTAGTGGTTGCACATATCACACATAAAACCAGTGTCTGCAGTGTGTGTGTGTGTGTGTGTGTGCGAATCCTCACTGTTTCCATGTCATCCATCCTGTTCAGCAGTTTAGTGGTGACAGATTGGAGCTTTAACAGGTCCAGCCCATACAAAGAGCCTTCCAGTAAGTCAATGATGGTCGCAAGCTACACACAGAAACAAAACAGAACGTTTTTCTCAGTCAAAACCTATCATTTATTTAAACATAACTCAACAAATGTGAAATACAGCAACTATGTAGTTGTTTTAATCTTCTTATTCTCTCAGACACAGTGTGTGTCTCTACCTTGATGTCATCCTTACTGGCCTCCTGCAGCTTTTTGAACCTGTACTCTCCCTCACAGGGGTTGACCGCTGAAGGCGGAGCCATGCACACGCACTGTTTGCAGTCCGTTCCTTTAGTTATTGTGTCCACTGTGTACGCAGGCTGCGACGGCGATGTTGGGTCAGTGCAGTCCGAGCGCTTGATCGGTCGAACGACGCATCTGCACACGCAGTCTGATCCTGAAGAAATGGTTTTCACTTTGTCGTAGTCGCCCAGCAACTAGAACAGAGAGAGACAAGAAGAGTTAATCACTTATTGTCTACTGGAAGCTGATCAATTTGATTGTGCAAGATTATTTTTTTTACAAATAAACAGGATCAAAACCTTTAACACTCAGACATTCTTGTTATACCCATTTCATCTGCGGCCCCCCTTGAAGCTCCAATCGTAAATGAAAAACTTTATAAATGTAACTATTTATGTATTTCTAAGGAGGTTCACACACCAGCTTTGGAAGCTGAAAGTCTTGGGTTTGATTCCCAGGGGAACGACAAAAGTTAATAATTTTCTTGAAATTGCTTTGGATAAATGTTTGTGCAATAATTACTATTCAGTGATGTTACACTCCTGTTTTATTTTGAAAATAAAAGGTAATAAAAAAATGTAAAGCTTTAATTAGCCAAAATTTTCATCAACTTTTCAGAAAACTTTATTCATCCCCGTGGGGCAATTGACAGCTCATCAGGACCACATAAAATGACTTTGAGGACCAAGTTTGGCCTGCGAGCCTTGAGTTTGACACATGTGCTCCAAGACCTTGGTTTAAACTAGTGGGCAGCCCTAAAGTGTTGAGTTGAGCAAACACCAAAACCTGGACTAAAGTCAAACTGTTACACAATAATACCAAAATTTGATAAATGACCAAAAATCCTTCACTAATGATGAGTAAAATGGCTTATAACTCCACTAAATGTGATCTAGTCAGGGTCAGCGTTCTGCAGTTTTCTCCCATCTTTTTTTTTCCCCAGGTGAAATTATTCATAAAAACATGACGGTGAGAGCGTCAGGCTGAGTGATGACTCGCAGCCGCGGCAGCAGTGAAGTCGTCTGGGAAGAAGAAAAAGATACAGGCTTTGACAAACATGCACTTTCTGGTTTGGAGGCCTTTGGGTTTGGAAGGAATTACATAACCAACCACCAGAGGGATGAGAGCAGTTACCATGGTGCACACACACACACACACACACACACACAAACTCTGGGTCTGATTTACCACACCATTTAAGCTGAACTGACAAACTGTGGACTCAAGCTTGTGATTAAATTACAGAGAAGGTAAAACATTTTCATCCACACAATACAATGACTTTTTATATGGCAATTTGAAGAATCAAGACTTATGGCTCCACTAGAACAAGCAGTGTGGATTTGCACTTTTTTTTTTACTTAATGAAATGGGTGGAAAACATATTGCTTGCACTGGTTTAACCACGCAGACCTGACCCGACACAGTTGACTGAAGATCAAATAAGATCCTGCATACAAAGACTGGGAAAATTAGACGGAAGGTCTGGGAATATGAAGTTTCACATCATTCCCAGGAACAATAAGGGGATTTTGGTGTCATAGATTTATCCACGTGAGTTTCAGTTCCTGGAGCACAAGCATGGGAATCAAATTGAAGTTGAGACACTGTCTGTCTCCTCATCCCTTTCCATTGTTCGCAAAGTGCTGACTCAGCAGTGTTTGATCTAATTTGGCTATTACAAATATATACTGTATATAAATATATAAGGGACGTCCAATAATATCAGTCGACTAATGTTAACATAAATATTAATATTTGTAAGGATAAAGGTCTGGGTTCTGTCAAATGCTGTGTGCCCTTAATAAATACTTTTAGGCTTGAGAGTGACAGTCACTAGATGGCAGTGTTGCAGCACTATGTAATTAATCTATTTTAAACAGAATGCACGTGCCACTTATTTACACAGTGGTTTGCACAGATAAAAAAAAATTACATATTATCAGAGCTTAACTACCTATGCATACATATCATGAATTTGCGAAGCCTTTAGCGCCACATACATCAACGAATCAGAAGCTACACAAAGTGATAGGTGACTCCCATTACCATTTATGGAAATTTACTTGCGCAATCACAGCATAATCACCTATAAATAACAATCAATATTTCATGAAATGCACTGACAAAACATCAAGAACATGAAGTGTTAGTGCATTCATTACTAGTGGTCTAATTCTGGTCCGCAATCCCTATTTTTACACTGTCGCTGTAGAGTAAATTAGGGAAGTTCTGGTCCAGACTATCAGTACATTCCTGTGGATAACGCCTCCACACAGACATGATGTCAGTTGTTACTGTTCTTCACATCACACTGACCTGACTAATGATGTTCTCCTGGTTGCTCAGCTCATCTTCCAGAGGTTCAGAGGTAGACGGCTCGTGCGTCCCCACTGTACTCACAGAAGGAGCGTCTCTCCGCGGGGAGGGTTGCTCTTCTACCCGCTGACTGCTCGTCGGTACTTTGGCGGTGGAGAAAGTGGTGGAGAAGGAGGGGGAGGAAGGGGAGAGAGAGGAGACAGTGACCCGGGGCGCCCCGGCAGCTGCTGTCTCTCTGACTGTCGGCGTTGTCTCTCGCCGGGGGGCTTCGGTAGAGTTCGGTTGGTGTTGAGCATCAGTTCCGTAAGAAGTACAGCAGAGGAGCAACAGCAGTGAGGGACCAGACCACATATCGACACCTGCACGGAGAACAAGTCCACAGAGCAACGGAGAAATGGAGAGACCCGTAGATCCGTCTGGTTCCAAGTCACTCTGTGCGCAATCACCAAAGAGCTTCTATAAAAACTCCTTTGAGAACGAACCAGCGCTCTGTAACTAACTAACTAACTACTCTGGACTGATGTGTAGCTGAGGTCAAGTTTGCAGTAGCATAGTGAATAGATCGGGACAGTAGCAGAGACTCATACCCGATACTGTAGTCTCCCGACTGCGGCGGCTCGGTCCAGCTGCCCCACGTTGTATAGTTGCGCATTCACTAAGTATTACGGTAAAAGCATACATGATTGGCCATAATTTCAAAATAAAAGCAACTTCTCCGTACATTGTTTACAAATTAACTTAAACCAGAATGCCTTACAGAATTTTAAAACATTATATGAGAGAATCACTTTAACACAACCCCCTCTTTTACTTTTAGAACGGTATCAAATTATTATGATCCATAAATGTTGGCCCCATTCGACATCCTATTGTTTGGAGAAAGTACACTTGGGGAGAAAAATGAATTGAAATTAAGTTGATATTGCCTTTGCAGACACACTGATAACAGTAAAATCGGATTATAATAACCCATTTGTTATTTAAATGACTTTTATTTTGAAAATTATAATCATAAGTTGAACGTCTGCAATCATACATGTGCAGTACAAACACAGAAAATAAAGTAACGTATTAAAAGACTTTCTAAGATTTCTCGAGGTTTTTTGGAGAATTGTTTGAAATCCCAGGCGATTAAGACACTGTGCTATTGCAGGGCAGGGGCGTACCACATGGTGGCTCACACACGAAAGAGGCGCGACAGTAATAATTTAATAATAATTTAATTGTTCTGCTCATACTAAAGGCGTATTTGATGGAGTAAATATTTTTGAATGTCAGAGGGTAACGATATGTCCATTTTATTATTGGTTTGTGAGTTGCTATTCCATAACATATCCAAACTCCCTAAGTAAAAATGTGAAACTTTGTCTAAATATGGTTCTAATGGTATACAAACCAGTAAATTTAAATTAAGAGTAAAACTTATTTACGCGAAGAGACTTTTCTATTTTGGGGCTTTGGTTTAAGGTGTTTCCTACAAAAGACCGGAAATGACTTATTTGAACGTTCTTATAGTGGGTAAAATATATGAAAATGAATAATAATAAAATGAATAACTTATACAAAAACTCATGTGGATATTTAATGTTTCAGTTTTTAGTATACAAGGTTTTAAATAATGCTAATGTGCCTCTCAATAGTGAAGTAAAACAAAAACACTCATAACGTAACGCCAGCTTCCACCAGCAGGTGGCTCTGTGAGTGCACTGTCTGATGACTGCAGCTGTAACAAATTTACCTACGGTTTAACGGTCCCGCCCAAACACACCACCAAGTGATTCAGTCGTAAGAGCAGCTCCACTTCACTTGTCGTCCATCAAAGTTTCCAGTCAGTGAAACAACGGAATTAAGCTGATAATCAAACACCACAGAGGGCAGGAACTGAGACACCATGGGAGCATCTTCTTCTGGTTTGTTGGATGAAGCTAAAATTAGCGCCGTTAAAGGTAAATGTTTTTCCAGTTCCACTCGAGAACTAAACGAACAGAGTGTTTTTTTGTTAATACATACTCAGAGTATAATGAAACGACGTTAGTGTCAAGCAATACATTAAAAAAAGAGATGTTTGAACAACTTTTTAGGAAAAAAAAAAATATATATATATGCAGTATGATGTAAAATGTATTTAAATAAATATAAATATATTATGTTTTCATAGTCTAAAAATCAGTGATGTACTGATATGGTTTTGATATGTCTCTGAGCAGGGTGTAGTATAGAGATGATGCCCACTGAGCCATGAATACCCTTCCTGTGGTTTCATATAAGATAGTTTTTCTTTCTAATAACATTTTTAGGTATTGGAATACTTATTTTAGGTTAAGCTTTTTTGCATTTGTTGTATTTTTGTTTAACACTTTACTTAAAGTAAACAGAACAAATGCAAAGAAATCATTATGTTCAAACACAAGTGTCTACTAAAAAGATAATAAGGCCTTTTTACAGTATTTTTTTTTTTTTGGTTCTGAGAAGATTGGACTGAAAAACACATTGGTGACATTTTTTGTATGTCCAGTATGTGAACATTCCCATACATGTTATCAGCATGGACACTTCCTGTCACTAATCTTCTCTGTAATTACAGCGATTTCCAACTATTACATTACTACGTGTTGTCTTATCTCCCTCACAGCGTCTTACGCTCTCTGTCTGTGTCTCTCCCTCTGTGTGCCCTTCACTGTGTGTGTTTAGAGATGAAAGAGAAGATACACAGAGACCTTAAAAATATGTGATAATCTTCATGATGCTTTGTAAACAAATTATTTTTTATTTGATCATCAAAACTATCATGAGTTTTCTCTATTATGAGAGTGGAGAATTCATAATCTGTGTGTTTGTCTGATTAAAAAAAAAAACACACGGGACAAAAATATACTGGGATTTAGTGATGTATAGTGACAGAGTCAAATTATTTCTTGAATACTAACCTTTACCATCATGAGATTAAGAATAATTAATCAAACTATATCACCATCAGTAACCATACTCTTTTGCTTATTGAATAAATGCAGAAATAACTGTAAACATTTCACGACTACAGTATGTTGGCGATGATAGGTGTGGGTAAGCTTTTTGACTCATGGGCCACAATATGTCCTAAAATCTGGATTGTGGGCCATAGTTTGTCCATATCTGGGTTTGAAAATGATTAGTGCTTCAGTCTTGTTTCTCATGATGCTCTTATCCCCTCTTACAATCATAAACTTAGCCAGTTATGAACGAAATGTAAATAATAATCCTTCAGCAGAGGAAAAACCTCTTTGGTGACAAATGTAAAAAAAAAAAAAAAGGTGCAGCAATACCACATCTTTCCGTCCGCATGATTCCAGGACTTGTTGAAAATATGTTAAAGAACTTTGGTGACTTTTATGAGAAGCAGTACTCATCAGCCTACTTCGGACACATACACCAGGAGGTGGAGCCTAAGAAAGAGGGACGTGGACTGTTGCTCAAACAGAGGGTGAGTGATTTGGGTGTTTTTTAAACAGTCATTTAGTTCTTCTGTGGACACCAGTATATTCCTTGTTCCTTTCTCTCCGTCACTGCCTCACATTTTCCCCATTAAATTGTGTTTGTACTGTGCAGCCTCAGTATGCTCCTGACGAAGTGCTGTACCAATCCAACGTTAAAATCTCCTGCTGGTATGAGCAGGGAAAGAAGGTCCGAGGGAGGTACATCGTCCTGAAAAGAGACTTCCGAGTAGAGATTCATGAAAGCATGGAGGTAACATGCAGCATGCTTGATGTCAAAGTTCTGTATCATGCTTGTTGTTATTCTATGTACTATATACAGTAGTTCTAAAGTTTGGTCTACATTCCTCTGGTGTTTGCTGGTACAACATAATAGTTTTCACTAATCACAATCAAAATCCTTCTAGTCCTAAACAAACTATATCAGGAAGTGAAAACTTTGAGTTTTATGCATCAAGACCCTCTAGTTTTACCCTTTTTGCTTTTGTCTGCCATATTTAAGTATAAATACATTTTAAAAATATTGTTTTCTAAATTGATATGACACAAACCTTACCTCAGAAGTGGAAGGAAGTTTCTACCAGGGTCTGAAACTCTCCCTGAAGTTGAAACATTTCTCAGCTTTATATGTGGTTTCCATTTTCTGCCTATAGACCTTTAATCATGGATCTTCAGCTAAGCTGGTCATCCATCCATCTGGAGGCACTGTGTTCATCTCAGAAGAGGAGTCCAGAGCTTACTTGGAAAAAACCTGTGCTGGATTACTTCATGGTAAAAGTCACTAATCAGTCCTTTATTGATCCGCATCATTAAATGATGCTTCCAACATTTAGTTAAAAACATTACATCTTCACTCTTTTACTAAAGTACAACAGTCATTAAATGAGGTGTAACTTTTTCAAACAACCTTTCTGTGTTTACTTGGTGTCAACATAGGAGTCAAAGAGGATTCTTCTTCAGTGGTGTCTCCTCCAGACCAGCCTGCTGTGTACCTGCACCTGCCTTATACTGGCTACACCTGCTTCCTCTTCAAATTAAAAGAGGAGCGAGATAACTTCCTGTGTGCCCTGGAGTCCTGCATCAGACACTGTAACCTTGGTAAAACATACACATCATTATTTACCACATAACTTGTCATTTTAATACAGTTTGAGTCTGTTCTCTACTGAAGAAGCAGGACACTATCTCTCCGAGCATGTTGCTTTACAATAATTTGTAACAATATGACAGAAAAGACAAGGAGGAAGTGATTAATAAAAACAAAGAACTTACTTTTTTTTTTTAAATATTTATTATCACCTCAGGGGCACACACATTTATATACATATTAAGAATTTATAATATTTAGATATATTTTTTATTTAAAACATTTTAAGGGTACACTGCTGGGAAGAAATTACATGTAATGGTCTTACATTTCAATAAAACAACTAATCTTCTAAAGAACGCAGTTAAGGGCAGTTCTAGAAACCTGCTGCCACATCTTTACTTGGCATTTGTGGTGTTGGTTGCCTTGGTGTCAGATATAAACAGAAAGGATAGCAACTTCCTGTGTGGTTAGTTGAAGAACAAACCAAAATAAACCTCTCACTTTAGGCTGACAACAATAGGAAATCATGTCGGACACATCTGCACAGTTGCAACATCAATAGAAAACAACATGCAAAACATGCATGTTTTTTTTTTTTTCTCTTTTTTTTTTTTTTCTCTTTTCACCGCAATGACATGTCATTTTTAGCTGAGTGCTTTCATAGACACAGAGGACAAACAAAAAGCTAAACGAGGCATAAATATCTGAAATCTGAAATCTTCCAAGTTAACATACAGATTGTAGTATTTATTGCAGTATTTGCAGCTATAGTGGAATTGAAAGATTCAGTTAAAGTTTATTCTAATTTCTATTAATAATGAAATGGTAACACTTGAAAGTTGAAGATGGTTTTGTTCATCTTCCAAGTGTTACAACATCCTCTCTTGTCATGACATCACTGAGGAAGGAAGATGTTCCTACATAGTGAGGTTTTCTAGCTGCATATGTGTGTCATTTTTATTTTGTAACTTATGGTGGTGATAATAAAGGGGAAGTGTTTGTCATAACATGGACTTTCTGTTCCTGAAACAAGTTTTAATGAAAGTGGAACATAAAAAGTACAAAATGAAGAAATGAAAGGGGAAGACCACCAAAATTTATACCAAAAATGTTATGGTTTTGGTGCACAAAACCATAACAATAACATTTTTGGTTGGATGACTTTTTTAGTTGACATTGTATTGGCATATGAGAGTGAGATCCTGATTTTATTCTAATTTGTCCTCAATTCCCTCAGAACCTTGGTCTGAGTCTTCTTATGAGAACCAAGCATTCGTCAGAGCGCTACAGCTCTATCGCCAAGACAAGGAATGCTATGAATCATGGGAAATGCTGTTGGGCACAGAAGAGCAAGTCAGTCATTTTAAACCTTTTCTTTCATAAATGTGGATTTTGTTAAATTATTGTCTGTGATGTTATCTATTTTGTGGACTTTGGATTTTTAGATTTATATAAATAAAATTTTCATCATTCCTGCATGGCTAGGTACTGACCAATCAGATGATGGAAGAGGTGTTGCCATGGCTGCAAAGTCAAATTCAGTCCAAACTGAAAGGAAAGAAGACTGAGAGGATTCGTCTCTGGTTGGCTGTAAGTTTACCTGGTACATGTAAACAAAAACAATCAACACCCAGGGATTTTGGACAGTGTAGTAAATATATGTCTTAGATTATGAAAGACCAATCATTTGTATTTTACTGTCATGCTTTACATAAGTGAAGTTAACCTTCGTCTCCTCTCTTCAGACAGTACATGCTACTTATGTGGTTGTGCTCGCACTGATCACAGAAGGTTTAGCTGCTCTGAAGGTGAAGTGTCAACAGTCAGCATTTGCCAGTCAGACACTGATCAGAGCTGATCTGGACCAGATAACATCGTCTCTGTCCTTCCTGGAGAAGAAAATCAGAGGTTAAGTCCACTGCTGTGTTATTGAAAACGAAAGATCTGTCAGCAACATCTCATCTTTGTAGCTCAGTGCCTCAACTTCTTGTTAACAGTCAACAACTCCTTCATTTTTTTTCTCCAGTGTGTGTGTGTGAAGAAGCAGAGACTGTGCACAGTGAGTGTGTGGCTCCCTACTTGTTGTCCATCATTGAAGTCCTGGCAGAAAACACAGGCGCTGGCATTGAAGGGATGCAGCAGACACTCCACACACGGATCGACTCAGAAAACAAAGAGGAGACAAAAAAGGTAATAAAGACTGTTTCTTTTTATTGGGGTGAAATTTCTTTGGTTGAAGTTAATACGAACATTACAATGGCAACAAAACTTTGGCAAACTTGAGTGAAATGCTGGGAGTCTTTCCTGAGTGTGATATTATGACCATGCTTAGCTGGATAAACATTATTAATGGATCCCTCTTTTTATTCTTGTTTGTATTAATGCATTTACATATGTCTGTGTCATTTAGACCTTGTTTTCACTGCGCTCTATCAGTCTGGAGCCGTGCTACGAAAAGGTGAAGAACCTGACAGAGCTTCTTGTTGATTTGCAACAAAGGTTTGGACTGAGCAGCGTCCAGAGACTGGTTCACTCTGCACTCCTGGAGACGGAGCAGGTAAGAACAGCTGTTGCACGTTGTTCTGAGTTATGAGCTGTGGGAAGGTTAAAAGTAGAGATGAAGTTGAACTCATTTGTCGAGTTTGTACAGTACACCCCCTGTTGAATAGCAGCCTTTTGTAACTTAGTGTGTTGTAAAGAGTTTCAGATACTCTTCTAATGTGTTCCAGTACATAGTGTCATAGTTTGCCACCTAAAGTAGCTGTGGTTTTAGATATATCACAGCCGGCTCACAATTTTATACTTCCTGTTGGGTGAACCACTCGCTACTTTACTGTGGCTAAAATGTTTAGCACAGCGGTGGCCAAAATCAATGACTACTATTGATTTTACTGTTTGTATATGAGCATTTGCATCAACGCTTATTGGCAGAAGATGGTGTTAAAAGGCACAAACCGAATATTTGACATGAACTTTAGATGAAATTAAGCCGAGAGCCAGAACCACAGGTTGACCTTGACTGATTTAACATCTTCTCATTAAACGCATTGATTTGACTGACTTCTCTATTGAGCATGTCGTGATTATGATTAATAAGATAATATAATAAAAATGTGTGTCCTTGCTAATTTTTTATTGAGTTCTTGATTTGTCACTTATTAAATCTTTGCTGCTATTTCATTTCATAAGCAGTGTGTATTGTATTTGTTCCCCTCAGCTGCTTGACAGGGCTGTGTACACTTTAGAGCTGTTTCTACAATCTGCTAGAATGGAGTCTTCTGAAATTATGGTCAGGACAGAAAGAGCATCAAAAAGGGTTCTTAAGGTAAAAATGTGTTTTCATTTGTTCAATCTATTTAGTTGTAGCAAATGCCTGTTTACTATAATAATAATAAAGTGCATGTAGTTTGTCGAAAAGTAATGGTCTCATACAAACACTGCTGTAACACGTGTGAGCAGCAGTTGGACTACGACAGCAAAGTTGTCCAGAAGAAGCTCTACCATGATGCACTTCTAGAGATTACTCTGCCTGTTGTGGTCAAGAGGATGGACAGCAGATGGAGAACGGTAGGTGGAACCATCAGATTGACTTCCTCTTACAAAGACTTTCCATTACAATATATTACCACTCATTCATTTGTGCAGGAGCTGCAGCAGTTCGAGCAGTACATATTCTCAGACTACAGCGCGTTCATCCTTGTTCGTAATGTCTATGACAACGTGCTGAGGAGCATTCTGAGCACACAGATAGAAGCAGGTGACTTTCCTAATAATCAGTAAAACTTTTTTTTTCTATATTGTTATACTAGCAACACATTTTCTAATACCTTTTACCTTTTTCCCAATCAGTGGTTCAGGAGGCCATGGCCAAGAAAATCAAAAATCCACTAGTGGACATCTCTGATTTGGCCTTTAGTCAGTACAGTCTTATAGGCCATGCAGATGGCCAGGTCAGTCACTCCACAGCAGAGGTCACTGCAGATGAACCACCTGCTGCTGTAAAGGAAGAGGGGCCACTCCCTCAATCTGCTCCACAACTTCACACTGAACCCAAGTCTGATCTTGATTCTGCTCTAAGTTCTAACCAGAATACAGTGGATTTACCCACTGTAACTATTGTGACGCAGGATTTAGAAGAACCCTCAAACGATTGTCGTACAATTCATAAAAATGGTCACATCGAAGGGGACGCACCATCAACTACAGACTCCAATGACTCTGCAACACCTGAGCTTTTACCTGCTCTGGAGTCTGTCCTTTCTCGCCCAGACTCCTCAGAGCCGTCACTGTCCTCTCTACTCTCACTATTATCCAATGACGCTTCTAGCGAAGTGTCTCAAAGAGAACAAACTTCTGCGTCAGAACAGCTATTGGAGGACACAGTTTCTGTGCAGTCCTCACATCCACCTGACAGTCCAACAACAAAAATCAGCCTGGAGTCATTAAACAGGGCCATTGTCTGTAATGTCACCGACGATTCTGTGACAGAGATGACGGCACAGGGGATGACGGACAGAGCTGTCTACCTGACGGGACAAATCAAGGAGAGCTGGGACCTGAAGAGGCTGAAAGAAGAGAAACAGACAGAGGCTGAAACAGTGGATGAGTCCGGAGAGACAGTGGGTGATGAACAGGAAATCAATGAGGATGAAAAACAAACACAGGATGGAGAAAATATTAAGAATGAAGGCCTTCACACAAGAAATGAGGAGGAGGAAGAACAAAAGCTCATTCAGACTCCAGAGATAGTGGAACCACGTGCAGAGATACCTGTGGAACCACCACTGGACTGTGTGTCCTCCATCAGAGAGCTGGTGATGGAGGTCACAGAGGTGGTGATAGAAGTGACACCGTGTCCTGACAACAGCAACACACCCTCACCCTGACATTAGCAGGACACTCTTAAAAAAAACTACTGCTTTCATTTTTAAAATCAAAATAATTTTCTGTTTAATTATCTGTAACCTTTAAATCGTTCATTCCTTTTTTTAAAAAAAAAGTTTATATATGTTTATATAAGCTCCCTATTTTAGTCCCTTTTCTGCACACTTAAATTAAACTGTCTAATAAATATGATACTGTCATTTTGCTTTGTTGGTTTGTTTCAATTAAATTAGCTTAAGTCTGGGATATGAAATTAAATAGACATTATCACTTGATTTAAAAAGACTATTGCATACATCCGGGGCTTTGGGTGCGTTTCCGGTCCCGGTGATGCTAATTAAAACAATTGCAAAAAATACGCTACAAAACTTTGAAGTTGTATATTTGTGTATGCTTTAATGACTAACTTCAGAGAATAGAGAAACGAAAGGAAACATTGACACAAAATGTCATTATAGCGCGTAATTTTTTTAAAATTGTAAAAAAAAATTTTAATTAATTGGAATGCTTTGCTATTTGACGACGCAGGATGAATATGTGTCTAATCAGCAGGATCGGATTTGTTGTCCAAGTTAGCCTGCAAAGAGACTTCACTACTTATAATTCTGAACAGGTAAATATGCTTTAATTACGTAAACTCATATGTCAAGATGTCAGTTAACAATTAAATGTTCAATATTTATGACAACAGTATTTTTACCTGTTTAGTATTTCTTAAAATAGTGTTATAGAAATCACCCGTACCAGCTTTGTTGAACGGTTTATTTTTCAATAATTTATATTAAAGTGGATATAAAACGTATACGCAACAAAAATCCAGCATATAGATGAAAAATAATCACACAAACGTGTCTGTCTATCAGAATTTTATTAAGTGCAGACCTTTAATCGTCACTTGCTGTTGTTAGTGTGTGTCGTAGTCACAGAATAAGAATTATATATAAAAAACAATGTACAAACTGAAGATTTACAATAACTACAGAAAAAAAATGCTACTCGCATGTGGATTATTTTAGGTGCAAATATGCCAAAAAGGAAAGAGCACAGATATCTTTTATATTACTGAAAACTCGATTTTAATTTAATTCATTAATTCAATCTGTTATTTCCTAATAGGATTGGTGGTTTTCATTTGCCGTCTCGAAAATCATCTGACCCCAAATTCATTGTTTATTTGAAGAGCCACAAGGGGGCGCTGTAAAGTTCTGCTTAATTATAACAATCATTTTAAGAAACACCGTTTTCCTGTTAGTGTTCACCAAAATAAATACTCCAAAAGCTAGACGAAAGATATTACAGTATATTAATTTTCATGATAATATAAATATGGGTAAATGTGACATGAATTTCTTACATCACAAAACAGACATTCCTGAAAACACTACACTGTTGGCTGTTTATTTACAGAAAAATACAAAGGCAAAGTTAAAAGTAAGAGCGAGGGAACTTCCAACTTTTACATATCAGGTAAAAACCGATTCAAAGTGAATGTGGAAAACAGCAGACTTGTCTCCATTTGATTCTTTTCCAATCCTGAGTTCCTAAAATTCCAGACCAAAAGGGTTGGAGCATTCAACATGATGTAATGGTTTTTCAGTGGTCAATGTTGTACATTTACAGATTAAAGAATGAAAACAAGGCTAAGATGACAGGAAGTGAAATGTCCAACAAACCAAACGTGTCCTCTATCTATGAGAACTGATAAAGTGGCTGCTCGTCAGGTCTGAAGCCGTAGGCAGTGACTGGTCGTCCTGATGAGGTGGTGGTCAGGTCAAACACGTCCCTGTTGTCCCTACAAAACAAAGTCAGGCTAATAAACAGACCATATTGTAGTCTCCTGCTGCTGTGAGTTCCTAATATTGATCTTGGTCTACAAATGTACAACAGTTTGCGGGTGATTCTAACTTGTAACTGTTCTGAAACTCACTCTGCATGGAATGAGTCTCCATTCTGTGCCTGTAGATCATTGAAGAAATCTGGACTGATGGATCCATCTGCTGGAGTTATTCCATCTGTAGATACATACACTTGAGTCAGCACTTTACCTTTTAAAACTGTTTACTATGCACATGAAACAAAGAGAGTTATGTGATTATAAAGTTTTGATGTAGATTAAATTTCCTTTCTTCAGATTTCATCACACTTGTGGGTTCAAAGTACCTGCGCTGTAGAACAGATCAGCTCTTTCGTTGTCATTATCGTACAGATATGTTTCCGTCTCATCAGCCTGACGACTTTCCACCATCTCCAGCCATTGGTTGTTATGAAAGCGAAATTTCTCAGATTGGATCTTCCTCCCCCACTCCTCATCGTTTTCCTAAAACATTAATATAGTTTCAAATAAATTCTAGGATGTGAACTTCAACTACAGTGCACACAAAAAGGTAAAGGTTTCCATAAGTTCTGTACGTACAGCGATGATGTCCAAGGTGTTGTCGCACACTTTTCTAATTTCTGCATTCTTGTCATGCATCAGGTCAATGAGGTAAGCTGGTGCCTCTGACAGACGGGGTTAAAGAAACATTTTGGAACTCTGCTGTGGACAAGTGTGAGTACTTTACCAGATGCAGTGTCATAATCTCTTCTGTTTTAACAGCTATTGTTTGAAAGCTGATAAATTGTGAAGGATACGGGTGTCTTTGATGATGACGTCTCGTGTGGCCTGGTGAAAAACCATCTGGTAGAAGACGTAGACGATCTGACACACAAACTCATCATCTTCTTGCTGAGCTAAATTTGACAAGTAGATATAAACCAAAGGTCTTTACTACGCTCACCTTTATAGTTAGGGATGTCAGATATTAACATTTGCTTAAAATATGTCCAAACACCTAATATCTGATTACAATATTAACCGATACTGATATATGCTAAGATAATCATCTCAGGATAAAATTCTAACAACTTTGGGTGAGGCCAGGAATGTTAAGTCCGATTTTTATTATTGGATGAAAATCGAGTTTTAATATACTACATAATTATGCCAAAATTAGGTCGATAATATCAGATATCCCTATTTATATTGTTATTGCAGCTACAGTTAGTTTAATATATGTGTGTTACCATTCAGTAGTTCAATTAGAGCAGGAATAATGCCAGATTTGGCCAGCATGGCAGCACAGGCATCATCCATGGAAACAGTGCCGATCATTATCACCACCTCTAAGATAAGGTCGTCCTCTGCCGAGCCTGAAGTAGACAAGTAGACGGAGAAGGAACAAAAGTGAGAAATGCAACATCATCAACCATTGACCATGTTTTAGGAATCAGGCCTTGAGAACAGGTTTGATTACTACCTGGTTTGAGTCCATCTTTGAGGTACGGCACAAGGTTGTACTCCTTTAGCACCAACTCCCAGTCCAGGTCAGGGATTGTGAGGTTGGCCAGGGTTCCTAGACACTCAAGTACCCACTCCTCCTCTTCTTCTGCTCGGATCTCAGCTGCCAGGTCACCAACATAATCCTGATGACAAAAGAGTAAAGGGCCTATTTGTCAAGAACTGTTCCAAATATTGCCTTTTTATATCTTTCCCTTAAGCATTGTGTGGTGTAGATTATTGTCTTACTATGAAAAGTGGTTTGGTTTGTCCATCATGTTGCGAAATGTTTCTGATCATCTTCATCAGCAGACAGTCCTTCATCTTCAGAGCTCTCTTCATGAGCATCCTCAGTCCATTACCTACAGATGACAAAAAGTGCTTTAAGTAAATACTACAGTACTGTGGCCGTAGTTTTGTTTCTCACAGTGACATGATTCACAGCTGCAAATATCCCCATGGTGTTTCACTATATGCTACATCTGTTAAAATCAGAACTTCATCTGTAGCAGTTTGTTACAGACCTTCACACATGAGCTGTGCACTCCTCTTGTTTGCAGCCAAGTTAATGCAGATGGTGATGAGTTCAGCCTCAATCTCTTCCTCTCCACATTCAAACAGCATCTGCATGAACTGCAGAAACACATATTTTAGAGGAATTCAAGATCAGTCTTAATTTACTTCAGGTTTAACTGGTTCCTTGAGTGTCTGAGTATGCAGGAGTACCTGAGGTATGCAGTCGGTGTAAACAAACATGCCCTTGAATCGGTCGTCCATGCTGATGTGATACAGGATCCGCATGACTGTCTGTCGGTGGTTGTCATCACCTGAGGAGGAAGAAGGCGGTCTAATTTTTTTGTGATATATAAAAAGATAAGCCAAATAAAATCAACACTCTCTTTTCATTGTTAACTATAAAGCACATTTAACAGATGTAAAAGTCAAAGTAAACAACACTTGTACTTGAGGAGATACATATAATACTCATTTACTCAATAATCCGGTTAGTTTAGGCAGCAGTCCCACTTCCACCATCTTGGCTCGCAGCCCCGAGTCGAAGGAGAGGTTGAACAGAAGACGCAGAGTCACACTTAATAAATCCTCATGGTCACATGGCACCAGTCGGGCCAGTCGCTCAATTGTGTCCACCTCGGCCTGCAAAGGTGGACACAAAGACAGATTGGATGACAAAGATAACTAGAGAAGGAGGAAGGGAGAAAGAACTTATCTGTTACCATGTCATTTTTGTTTTCCAGAAAGATGGACAGCTTCTTCAGGAAGGACACCACCAACACTAGCAGCTCCTCATCATCCCGATCAAGGACTTTGACTAGGAGACTAACAATGTTCTTGTTCCTCATCTTCAGCTCTGTCCTGGTGTCCTCAGCCAAGTTCAACAGGAGGTAAATAGACACTAATATGAAGAGATATAGGAAATCAGAAAAACTACTGGTAAACACAATCAACCATTGGTCTGAGATAGTGGAAATGCTAACTGACCTCTGAGCAGTTGTTCCTGTTTGGCCTTCAGGCCTTGGTATTTTCTAAAGGCTTTGTCCTGGTCTCTTCTCAGGGTGCCGTCCTCTGGCGCAGACTCACGTAGAAAACGTAAGGTCAAGGAGTATTTTTGATATTCCTAATGTCTCACTGAGTGAAGATGAACACCTGGGTAAACAGTTGGTACTTTGTTGCCCAGGGAAACTTCAGTGCAGGCAGGAATGTTAGATTATGTCGGCCAACATTTGTAGAACTATCTCATATCAGTAAGATCATTATTATTGGGTATTTCAAGAGATGATTGAGGGAAGTGGAAAGGATATAAGCTTTGTTCTTTTTGCGCAGCTCCTCACACCAAACGTCATGCCTCTTCAGCTCATGTTCCAACACACTCATACACAGGGCACCGATTTTGTAATGACTCACCACGGCATGAAACTGGGAGAAACTGGAAAATGGGAGATGATGGGTTAGGCAGGGATTTAATGAAAAAAGAGACAGAAAAGGAAGAAACTGGAGAGAAGGAAAGAAAAACACCAGAGCAGAAGGTGTGTGTGTTACCTGGAGAAACAAAAGAAGATATAAATGATGATGGTGGCCAGTTCTACACTTTGTTTCCAGTCTTCTCTCAGAACTCTGGCCAACGCACCTAGAGCTGCCTCTAAAAACAGAGAAATGCACAAATTCAGACGAGAGATCAGGCTTTGATAAATAAAACCTCCGAGAATCGTTAGCAAACTCAACAGACATTTACTGACTCATCCCTGTGTCATCACTACTGTCCTACCCATGAAAGACCTTCAAAAGTTAACACCTCACTGGCATTTCCTGTAATCTAAGTTACTAAAATTATTATTTCTTTATAAGAGCTGATGGACTTTAGTGCAGCAACGACAAACTGATACAACACAGATAATGCCATTTCATTTCAGGATGTAGTGGCAACTTAGGAATTTTCAGTTAAGTTGTTTTAAGTCCAGCTCTGACCGTTGTGGAGCAGCTCCTCCAGGTTGGCAGGGTTGCGGGCGAGCTGCAGAATGAGAGCTGCTCCTCTGATCTTTTCTGGAATTCCTTCATAGAGCAGCTCCACATATTCATCCACTGTCGTTATCACAGCTTCCTCGTTTAACTGCACAAAAAAAACCCAACACATTTTTCTTTCGACTGTTGTACTAAAATAGTGATAAACAGTCAAATATGTGGGGAGAGACAATGATCTGTTTTCACTTAATTTTTTTTTTTTATCCCTCACCTCCATGCCTTCAAAGGGAGTTAAGTCTTTTGGTTTCACATTTTTTTTGTCTTTCTTTTCCACTGCTGAAACAACAAGGAAACAGACAAACATTAAGTATCACAGAACAACAGTTTAATTTAACAGAATGGCGGTTGGTTATGGACCAATTTATAAAAAGATTTTTGATAAATATTATTTATTTGTAGTAATTTTTAATTAAATAAAGTCAGGTGAAATACTTCTTGTGGGACTCACTTCATGTCAAATTTGTCTCAATGGTTTAATATCTGATAATCTGACTGTTAAAGCTTGTAGACCTTTAGCCTCCACTGGTGATGTCTTCCTGTTCTGCAGATAGTAAAGAAGCTGTTCCACCTCTGGGAGACGAGATGGAGGAATTAGCTTACACTCCTCCACCACTTTTTTTGCCAGAGCCCCTACATCTGTGGTAGGAGACAGACTCTTCACACGGATACTGAGGAATAAAAAAAGAAGGAAACTTTTATACAAACAAGACCAAACAGATCAATAAGAGGAAAATTGTAAACTACTTACATCTTTTGCCCCTCTTTACGATCTCCCAGCATCTGACCTCCAGTCTCTGCTAAAATGGACGCCTCCACCTCATAGTGGACCACCAGGGCAATCTCCATTGGATGGACATCCAGACTGCCAACAGTGACTTTGCTTCAGAATAAAGATGAACAGATGAATAAAAGGTAACAAAAAATAACATTTACTTAACATGTCACTTTTTTTGTTATAGCCTCTATTTAGCCAGGTCACTGTAGAAAAGACAGTGACCTGGCTAATATTCTAATAAATCATGTCAGACAGACTAATGTGTTGATTGAAAATGTTTTTTTTTTCTTACCTCTACTGGAGCAAGATTTATTTTAATAATAGTTTTATATAAATTGGTGATTGTAAAATACAAGGTATTTTAAAGAGCCATGTTAAAGTATCTTAAGAAATTTAATAAAAACTGACTCACATCACACAGCAAAAATCAGAAAAAAGACAAAATTAAAAAACTTAAATATTGAATACATTACACAAAGGTTCTCTGTAAAGTAACCTAGTAAATATTGATGTTGACATTAAACACAGCATCACATTAAATCAAATATTGCTGATTTCTTTTCCTCTCAGAAGGTCCCTTTTTTCAGGTGTTGCCACAGTGAGTCATCAATTTCCATCTCCCCCCTGTCCTCTGTATCCTGAACACTGACTCCAACTACCTCCATGTCCTCCCTCACTGCATCCATCAATCTCCTCTTTGCCTCCAACCTGGTAGCTCCATCTCTAGGATCATTCTTCTACCAATGTCTCTACTGTCCCTCCTCTGAACATTTCCAAACCATCTCAATCCGGCTTCTCTAGCTTTTTCTCCAAACCTTCCTGTCTGTAATCACCTCATTCCTGCTCTCCCACTACACTATACACAGATGGGAAACATGACGTCCCGAAATGGATATAAAACCCAAATAAATGTGTTTAAACATTGGAGAACTCTAGTACGATATAGGCATCAACACCTCAAATCACTGAAAAACAATATACAAAGACACGCCCAGACTGCGACTTCTGTCAGATGCTGTGTGGCTAAACCTCTTATTATTATTATTGTTATTATTTATTGTTATAATTATGGTTGTAAAAATAATCTTGGTCCAGGAGATCTTCTGAGAACACCTAATAGTCACGGAGACAGTGTATGAAATTGATAGAATTAGCATCCCGGCGGCTCGCTAGCCAGGTTAGCTGTAACCCAGATATTGCAGCCAAATTTTTATCATCACTATAACTGAAAAGACACTGCAGGGAAACGAAAACCTTAAACACATCATATGTCATTATGTACCGTCTGCCATAAGCGTTCGCCGGACATTTCTGCATTTTTCTGGGTTTTCATCGGAACGGCGATAACGTTATTAAAAGTGGGCTGAATTTCTGCTTATATACTGTATCTTTCATCACAGCGTTAGGCCTGATGTTTGCCGTCTGAACCGGAGAGAGAATTCCATAACACAAAACAGATAGAAGAGATAAAAGTGTCGCTGGACTGTTTACCTTTAATGGCTTCTCAGTAAAAAGGAATCGATCACCCTGATACAGATTTAAAGCGTCTCTGCGTGTGTTTATGCATATACACAGTCGTATCATTGTCATTTAATGGCACACTTACCGTTTGAGGTAACGGGCGTCATCCTGCATCTTCCCCAGATGTTAAGGTTCCAGCTGTTTTGAATTAAAATAGAAAATAAAAAAAATCTCGGTCACATTTAATGCATTTCCTAAAACACGACCGTGCGTTTACCGCTGTTACCACCCAGTTGACAGGACGGACTACAATTCTGAACGTCTTCTTCTCTTTTTTCACTGCCGGCTCGGTTGAGTCCAACACTGCCATCTACCGACACGTCCGAGTCACATCAAAACTGGAACATTGAAGTCACAATAAAGATGACAGTTAGAATTGTGTATTCAAACAGGGTACATCTGATATTGGATATATGTTTTGTATGAACAATATATTCATGAAAATACATTTTTTCAAATCCATACAGTCTAATTTTGTTGTATCAATTTAAATCTGTGCTATTAAACAATACTAATAATATATACCAGGTTACAAATAACGTCCACATATCCATCATTATGTTTACCTAATAGAAGGACTGTCTACTTTGTCTTCTAAAGGCGTTTCTTCACCTAAGATTCCCAAAATCCTTTATTTAGAGATATTTAAGCGACAATGTTTCTAACACAGCAAGTGTCTAGTTTGGTAGCTCATGTGTCTGCGTGATCTAAAATAGCAGATTTCTTGTGATCTTTAACGTCCACGCTCTATGTAATATGATACATGGCTTCTTAGATATATATATTGCCTCATTTCCTCCTGAGCAACCAACTCAGCATCCCTTCTTCCTTGAATCATGTTGGTGTCTCCTTACCAACAGCAAATCCAGGTTCCTGAAAATGTTTATTCACACACTTCACTTAATGTAATTGCATTTCTTTTCATCCCTGATATTTTTTGTTTGTTTGTTTGTTTGTTTGATGACCATTTATTACCTTTAATCGTTACTGTATCTTAATAGTATAAATGTTTTATAAGTTTGTCTGTGTTTCATGCTGCTGCCTGCCTTGGCCCAACCTTTGCAAACCAGATCATGGATCTAAAACAGTGGCTAAATTATGAACTTTTGTGATGCCTGAGTGAACTGTCTTCATGAATGTCCCTAACATGCAAAACTCAAGGTTTTATGAACACTTTGTGGAGCATATATGTCTATCCTTTATAGATCTCAGTCCGATATTTCAACATTGGGATTCTCTTCACAAACAAGTCGAATCTGTGTAGGACCAAACTTGAACTTATATGACTCAAAGGATATCTGCAGACATCTGGTTTCCAGATATCACAGCACACCTTAGAGATCTTGAGAATTTCATGCCTAAATGGGATGTTTGGTGGTAGAATTAGGGGCGGGGGATGTACACTAAATTCAGTGGGTGGTCATCATGTTATATACATTTATAACACATTTTTTGCTCTTGTTCTTCCCTCTCTCTGACAGTACTCCTAAGGAAAGCTACACAAATGACAGAAGTAATCACAGTTAAAGTGGATTTGTTTGTTCTCAGCTGAACATTTGACCCATTTTAATGTCATTTGTTTTCAAGCATTGTCTTACAGTTTCATGCCTTATTCATGTTTTGTTTGCTTTATACAGTATGAACAAGTTTGCATACAGGGCGGGTCTGAGCTGTGACGGGATGAGGCTGAGAACAGGGAGGAGGAAGAGGAGGAGAAGAGATGAGACAGTGGAGGAGAGAAGGAATAGAGACAACGCTAACAAGTCATATCCACTCTTTCAAAATCCACTCTCACACATCTTATAATGTTAGAGCAGTTTGTTGGATGACCTGAGACATCTTTTATTTTATCCAACCAGAGTGGGAGTGGGCTCCACACCTGTATCAGAACCATGCCGGTGAGGAGGGGGCATATGGCTCCTCAGAACACGTTCCTGGACACTATCATCCGCAAGTTTGAGGAACAAAGTAAGTAAACCACCGGGTTTCATATATGCTTTGTATCATTGAATGTTTTATCATTTATCAAATAACAGCTTTTTGAAAAATAATGTAATTTTCATTTAAGCCAAGCATATATTGAAAAACTATCATGATATTATTTCAATCTTGTTTATGATTTTTGATTTGCAGTGTCAATCCTTCTTAATTATTTCCTTTTCTTATGCAACATAGTAAAAAAGTAGTAAAATTTTAATAATAACAAAACCTGTACCCTATGCATCTATCCATGAGTCCATCCTCCAGTCTGTCTATATACAGTATCTGTTTCTATGTTTACTACTTGCCACAACAATTTCAATCTTCTAATTTATTTTTAATTTCTATTTTTTTATGTAGATCGAAAGTTCATCATTGCTAACGCACAGGTGGAGAACTGTGCCATTATTTTCTGTAATGACGCCTTCTGTGGGATGTGTGGTTACACACGGGCGGAGGTGATGCAGAAGTCCTGCACATGTAGCTTCATGTATGGACCTCACACGCGACGACCAGCGGTGGCTCAGATGGCTAAGGCTCTGATGGGATCAGAGGAGAGGAAGGTGGAGATTTCCCTCTACACCAAAGAAGGTATTAGCCAGTTAGCAACAAAACACACCACACCTTCTTCCACTCATATATTGTTGGGTACAGTATACATTTGTGTTACACTATTTCCAACTTCTGGATCATACACTAGAATGCCATGAGAGATCATGTATTGTGAAAAATAAATATCTAGACTTTCAAGCTCCATTTCACAAACAAACCATTTTAAAATGCCACCATACAATAAAGCACGTATTTTGAATCCAACAAATACTAATTTGTTACCTTTTACAACACATTTAAACATTGTACACGTTAATTATTCAGTAGGGACCACAGCAAAATTATCTTAAACCCAATGATGAGATAGAAGTGGATCTGTGTTTAGGATTTTATCAGTCATATCTAGCAGCCCAGAGGGATTGAATGAGAAAATGTGACACTTGATCCCTGGCATGACATTGTCCAAGCACCCTTGGTGTTTTTAACATTTAAAGATCATTTTGGTGTCTCCAGAGCCACTGTTATTGTCATAATTTACTATTCCCAGGCGTATTGTTTGTGCCTGAGGACCAGAAGGGTAAATGGCTTTAATATTGAATGACAGCAGCTGAGACAGCACTTCTTCTTTTGCTTTGAGTCAGTGTCTCTGAGGATATTGGTTTCCTCCAGAGCCTCAGTCTAAAAATATTTTTGAAATTTGATATGACTTTGATTAGTTCCACAAAAATGATCACAATCCAAAAGGTGAAGTGGGAAAATATCTTTCTGATCAATGTAAAAAAAAGTCATAAATGTTAGATAAACATCCGGAAGAGATAAATGTGTGGTTCAACCCAAAAGAGAATAAAAAACTCACACAAACATTTTAAATCTGGGATGTAATAAATCTCCAGATGTCTGAAAAGGTGGAGTTCATATCAGGGATCAACTTCAAGCCCCTTCAGGATGCAGTGATGCTGGAGAGGTTGACAGATGAGGTTGGGCAGGAAGTTCCAGTCGAGACGTGAGTCGTTGGTTCAAACTGTAGCTCCTGTTGTACGTTTTACTTTACGTAAAACACATTTTATTTTTATGTGGTCACTGGGAGTGTTACTTAAAAATCAGAAACTTAGTCTCTAAGCAGACTTTACAATATTCAGGAAATATGTGTCAAAACACATACATGTATCTCTGATGTTATAGTACACTGTGGATGACATGATATGAAACGATAATACTTTCAAAAGAGGTTACTTGTATAAATAAATCTGTTCTGAACTGTTGCATAATCAAATTGAGAAATAGAAGTGTATGTATGTATGTATATGGTTCTGGTACAAGACACATGATCCCTGAAAATGCAGTGATATGGAGAGGAAAGGAGGAAACTGGAGGAGATGAGGGAGGTTTCAGGATGTCAGAACTGAAGGGCATACAGACAAACCACTGAAGGAGTTTGTGTGGTGCTAATATGAAACTAAGGACTAAATATTCTTGTTTTCATTCTCTGGTCAAACACTGACTTTGTACTCACTTAAAGCAGATGTTAAATTTATATCAGTTAATGCAAGGGATGTATGTATCACAATTTTTACACAGTATTCTTCCAAATACTTATATACTCACCAGTACATATAAAATACTTATAACAAATACGGATAACTGTTTTCATCAGAAAACAATAATTCTAAAAAGATTTTGCTATATTGAATTTCATATAATATATTCAGATTGATATAGCCGAAGTAAAAATAAAAATAATTGTTTTGTCGGTTGTTGTCATCTGGTGGAAATATTTAGAATAATCTACACATTAAAAAAAAAAATTTTTTAACTGCTGATGATCAGTGGAGTTACAGTGAAAAGTTATGATGACACAAGATTTAGGACCAGATAAAACTTGGACAGGTTTGTCAGCCATCACAAGGAAACAGTGGTTTGAGGCAAAAGTTTCCTTTTTCTTTTTAGTAAAATGAGTATAACCAGTGTAGGTGGTTTTAACCTGGAGGCTTCAGGGCTGCCCCCTCTTTACTCCAATTGTGTGCCACCTGTATGAAGAGACATCCTTCTTCCTGCTCTGCTCTGAGGCTGGATCACTGTTTTCCTGGTGTATCTTCCTGCAGGAGTGTGTTTCAACTGCGAGATTGATGTGGTTCCCGTAAAGAATGAACAAGGTCTGGTCATCATGCTGATTCTCAACTTTGAGATTCCCACTGATTCTGAAACGGCCCACAGCCCACCTCCCACTGAGGTCAGCAGAGTGCAGCATATTCGATGGCTGATTGTAGGTACGTTGAAGCAACATAGTAAGTAACTCAATGATTTCCTGGAAAAGAGCGGTCATTACAGACCTACCAAAAAAATGAAACTAGGAACCAACTGAAACATGACCAAAAATCTGTCACTGTGCCTCACTCAGACTGTGGGCTTCGCTTTCACCGCTTCCTTCGCTCTCTGGGCTCAAGGTGGGGGATTGTGTCAGAGGACATAGAACTTGGTTCTCCTCATGCTGTGCTCCTTCACCCTGGACAAGAGTCGGTCACTCTCAACCAACTGCTGACCCTCTCTGAGGAGCAGCAGGTTGACAAAACAGAGGCCAGGTCATTGCTATCAGAAAAGGAGGAGTATGAGAAGGAGGAAGAAGAGGAGAAGAAAGAAACAGGGGGAGCAGAAAGTGAAGATTTCCTGGGGCATGGCCAAAAGAGTTACAGGAATGCAAGAATCAAGCGAGAAGGAGAGGGGAGACTGTACAGAGAGGTGACTAGAGCTCCAACCTCTGCTCCTCCTGCACTGGCCCTGCGCCTCAACTCTGCATCTTCTGGAACACGGTATGTAGTGAAGAGCTTCTCCATGCTATGGAAATATAAAATGATAGTAGAGATCTAACTATGGCTAACTCTGGAAGATATTTTTTTACTGGAAGATTTGATGTCAGCAGTGGGAGTTTGAAGCACACGTCCTCATTGAATGACATGAAAACCTTCTGGGAAAAGAAGCTGCAGTTAAAACACAGTTGCACTGGTGAGCATCACACCAGAGTTTCATTGTCAGAGCAGTGATTTAGTCTCAAGCATAATACCATACATAATTAATACAGTTTTTTTTATAAATGGCATATATATAATTCATCAAATCTATATATGTTTACATATATATATACACAGTATATATATATATTTAATTTTTTATATATACTGTATGTATACATATATATACATATATGTATATATATATATATATAACATCTGAACAACCTGCAAAATTCTTGCTGTACATACAAAACTGTACTGTCACATGATACGATACATATACTATTGCAAATTTACCCATCTCACGATGTATTGTACAATGACTGATATTGTACAAATAATCTGAATCTGAATCTAGAGTATATATAGAGTAATTCGGTGTTTTGCTGCATTTGACCCCGTTGCACAGCTCCAGTGGTGACTGTAGGAAAATCCAGTGGACATGTTGGGACATCAGACACTGAATCACGTTGCCGTACCAGCAGTCAGGTAACACAATCACCAACCAGACTAGAGATATTTATCCTTCAACCACTTTCCAAATCATCATAGCAGTTTGCAGAAATTATTAGAAAGTGTTTCTATCGTCATTGTTTAAACTGTCTGTGTCTGTTTGTGTGATCGGTGCCACAGAGCCCTCCCAGTGAAATTAGACCTCCAAACAAACTGGCCGACAGGACACAGCAGGTCACTGAGAAAGTCACTCAGGTCAGTTCAGGTCCCTTGGCCATTTCTCCACATTAAAACTTCTGTATTTCAATCTCAACAATAACAATACACATGGCCAATTAGCTGAGAAAGCAGAGCTATGGATTTTTTCCATAATTACAGATTTACCTGGTCACATGACTTCCCATACAAATATAGTGTTGTAGGCAGGTGTTAAAGGTTACTGACCTCATCAACTATATTAGTACAAAGGCACAGACTATGAGATATTTTTACCAGGGAGCAAACTCTCTGGTCAAGACTGTCCTGGTGATTAATGACGGGTCTAACATTAATGAAGGTTTTTAATTGGGCCAAGATCATTTTGCCTTGTCTAAGCACTGAGTCCTGCTTATTTCAGATGTGTTTGATGTGTAACACAGACGGTGTTAGATCATAAACTGCTGTAGAAGTTCTGTAATTTCATTTTTTAATAAGGTGGTGGTCACTGATTATCTTATAACTGGCCCAGGAAAGACTTGCCAGCTGGCCTAGTGTTGGGTTAATTTTTCTTTGAATAAAGTTTCAATAACAAGGTAATGGATTCCCAAATGTTTTCAATTTAAGGCTTGAAAATTACATCAGCTCTACACTCGATGAAGAATGAAACTTGACTGTGTTCTAGAACTTTCTGAATCATCCTGTGTTTATGATAAAGGAAGAAAGTCTGGCCTGATGTTTTATTGTATACACTAGACATCAGCTAATAGATGATCCTGGCCTTTGTCCTATAATGTGCACATACATCATCGCTCGTGATGGCTGGAACGAGAGGGGAGGGAGCAGAAACAAATAAGGAGAGGGAGGAGAAAGGGAGAGGGGAGTGTGATGGGATGAACGAGGCAGAATGGATTAATGTATAAGACTGAAGTTGCTGAAGAGGAGCAGGATCTACAGCTACTAAAAACTGAGATATGGGAAGAGAGTTTTCTTCCATACAAGTCTTAGATTTTACTCAGCAGAAGAACACTGAGAGAATGGGACATACCAGAGTGGACACAGATTCCATCTACAGCTAGGGGTTTAAGCTGATTTTACTATCATTGATCAACAACAAAGGACTGTTTGAGATGGACTAATTCATCTTATTTTCTCAAGGATTTTGAATCACGACAGGAATCTTAGTCTAGTTGCGGATTTTTTTTTTCAATATCCTATCACATCATGTTGATTTCTTTCACTCTGAATTATTTCTTATTATTTTGAATTTATACAGAGACACTTACTTGAGCACTATCATTTAATTGATATAAAAATGGAAATAGAATAAAAAACACTCAATGCTAAAGTAAAAGTTAAAGGATCGCAACGTTAGACTGACTGCGAGGAAGACTGAAAGACCATGAATGTCCTAGAGAGCAGTGTTTCTCAGGACTGTCCAGGAACTGATCGGGAAAAGTTAAAGAGAAGTGTCCGTATTTCCTCCATAGTAGCTCATGAGGTGAGTTAAATGCTATGTATTTGTACGTGGGATTTGTTTCCTTCCTGGTTTAACTATATTTACAGGAACATTTTTGTGGAAATAACTTATGTTTAGCTCAAGGAATGTAAAATGGGAGCTTAGTTTGTTTTTAGTCAATTTTGTCTGTGTAAACCAAAGTAAAAAAATCATAGAAAATATTTAATAAAGTCAGTCAGTAATGAGAATAGCATCAATACTCTTTCTGCAAATATATGATTTTTTTTCTAAGGTTATAAATGCCAGTGTGACTTCAGTTGATCAGGAATAATCATTTGCACTCACATCAGACACATGGTCACAACTATGTGTCTCCTTCACTTATTGTCCTGGTATTGTTGTTATGTGACCATGGATCCCACAGGGGTTTAAATGTGTTTTTGATTTATTATGTTGCTCCTCCTAGGGTCGAAAGTGTGTGTTAACTAAAGGTTGATATACAGTGACCTACTTCTACTGTGGACGGGTGTATACATTCATTTATTCTGCTTGTTATGGTGGTGTTTCAGCAGGTCGCACTAACATTTGCACCTGTTATAATGTCTAATAGATACTGCAAACTGTCAAGACACATATGACGTTTTTTTTTTATTTTTTGAGTGATTTCTATTTGAAAAGTTATTGCATTAAAAAAACCAAAATCAAACAAAGTGATCAGGATCAGGTCTTTATGATCTTTATTTGCCTTTTTTATGGGTCTTTGTAATGTAATAACTGTATAAAAGATGTTTACGTTGAGTAAACAGAAAACTTTTCTCCTTTCAGGTTCTCTCTCTGGGGGCTGATGTTTTACCAGAGTATAAGCTCCAGACATCCCGCATCCAAAAGTGGACCATCCTCCACTACAGTCCATTCAAAGCCGTGTGGGACTGGTTGATTCTTCTGCTGGTGATTTATACAGCGATTTTCACCCCATATTCTGCTGCGTTTTTGCTGAGGTGGGTGGGAAATTCACACAACACTGGTTTTCATCTGACCCATAAAAGTTAATTATAGAAGTGTTGGGTTTCATCTGCTGCTAAAAGTGACTGTAGCTCAGCAGGTCAATGCATACCAATCCAGGGTCTTTCTTTTTTTGGAAGTTAAAAAAATGGGACGTCCCATTTCAAATTACCCTCTTTGGATTTTTTTACTTAAGTATTATATTTTCTTTGTGTTTCATATAATTATTTGAATCTTCATTTATTATGAAATTCTTGAAATTCACTCTGTTCTTTGGTAACTCTGTTCTTTCCTTTCATGGAATAAAAATGTGAATCTTTTGTTCTTCAGTTTTCAGGAGGATTCATCCATGCAGGACTGTGGTTACTCCTGTTCTCCCCTCAGCATTGTGGATCTGATAGTTGACATCATGTTTATCGTTGACATCATCATCAACTTCAGGACCACATATGTTAACGCTAATGATGAGGTGAATGCCAAGTTAGCTGGATGAGGTAGTGATTGTCAGATCTGTCAGATGACAGAAGAGCTCATTTTCCACACCAGCGAGTAATTGATGAGATGCTTTTGTAATAGGAGTGTAAATGAAGGAAGCATTGATGCAGAGGAATCAATAGGAACGTGCCACATTCTGAATGTAGTTTAGGTTAGGAATATAGATGTAATGAAGACGTGTATGTTTGTTCTCAACCCTGAAGATCATCAATCTCAAAAGTCATCTGGACCTTTAATGGTGACGCCCATGTAATGTCTCTGCAGGTGGTGAGCCAGTCCGGTAAGATTGCTGTCCACTACTTCAAGGGTTGGTTCCTCATCGATATGGTGGCAGCCATACCTTTTGATCTCCTTATTTATCACTCGGGAGAAGAAGCAGTCAGGGGAGGTGCTGAAGGCGAGGTAAGAAAAGGCAAAGGAAGAATTAGATGTTGAAATCAATCACTTGTTCATTCACCGTTCTGTCCTTCTCCTAAACCTGGTAACAGACAACCACTCTGATTGGTTTACTGAAGACGGCTCGCTTGCTGCGGTTGGTGCGTGTTGCCAGGAAGTTGGATCGTTACTCTGAGTACGGTGCAGCTGTCCTTTTCCTCCTCATGTGCACTTTTGCCCTCATTGCCCATTGGCTGGCCTGCATCTGGTAAGTATGTATGTATTATGAAAGGTATATATGTTCCTGAAAAAGTGCTGTTTCATCTTCTGTGTCCACCAGGAGATCATTAAATGCTATCATTTCAGGTATGCCATAGGTAATGTTGAGCGTGCAACGTCGAGTGGAATTGGTTGGTTGGACAGCCTGAGTGACCAGCTGGGAAAACCCTACAACTCTTCCATCATCACCTCAGGTCCCTCAATCAGAGACAAATACATCACAGCTCTGTACTTCACCTTCAGCAGTCTGACCAGTGTAGGGTTTGGGAATGTCTCACCAAACACCAACTGTGAGAAGATCTTCTCCATATGTGTGATGCTAGTAGGCGGTGAGTGAATCCAACTAAACATGCTTACCTTTAATTGTTTTACTGTATATTATTGTGGGTATTTGTCCCTTCATTTAAACAACCTTTAAAACGTTATTGTTCCTTTTCCTTGGTTGATTATTTTTTTGCTTTTGATTTCTCTGCAGCTCTGATGTATGCCAGTATTTTTGGAAACGTCTCTGCTATCATCCTGCGGCTCTACTCAGGTACTGCTCGCTACCACACTCAGATGATGAGGGTTCGAGAGTTTATCCGTTTCCACCAGATCCCCAACCCCCTGAGGCAGCGGCTGGAGGAGTACTTCCAACACGCTTGGACATACACTAATGGCATAGACATGAATGCTGTGAGTCTGTTAATGTACTTCATGTTTTAAAAGCTACTAAAATAATTTGATAATCTAACTCAGCTGCATTGTTTCCTTGTGAATGCTAAGGTGTTGAAAAGTTTTCCTGAGTGCCTTCAAGGAGAAATTTGTCTCCACCTCAACAGGTCTCTTCTGCAGAGCTGCACAGCTTTTAGAGGTACAATACCAGTAAAATAACGAGAGATAATTATATGTATATTTCTGTAATATTATGTTATATGTACAAAAGCCAGGGTATTGTTATAAAACATAAGTCTGCACTGTTTTTAAGCTGCTGACAATAAAAACTTCACTCAAATTGTAAACACTGAAATGAATTTTCCACCTGGAGACCTAGTTTATTTGTCATGTTGTCTAGGATCTACTAAGGGCTGCTTAAAGGCTCTCGCCACAAGGTTCCAGACCACTCATGCTCCTCCTGGAGACACCTTGGTTCATACTGGGGACCTGATCACAGACCTGTACTTCATATCTAGAGGCTGCATTGAGATCCTTAAAGGAGATGTGGTGGTGGCTATACTCGGTAGGTACATTCTGGCCATAATAGAGTTGAGTTATTGCCGGTAGTTTTCTTATATTTTATTAAATAAAATTGTATACCATGTAAGATTAGATTGAACCTCTTGATCCATGATGGGAAAACTGTTGAACTGTTACTGAAAAGATGGGTGTTTTCTCCTTCAGGTAAGAATGATATTTTTGGAGAGTCCATCAATCTGGATGCTCTGCCAGGAAAATCCTGCGCGGACGTTAGAGCCTTGACTTACTGTGATCTGCACAAGATTAATAGGGATGATTTGTTGGAGGTGTGTATAAGGATTGATTAGTTGAAATGCAATTGGGAAATTGACAAAGTGTTTTGTTTTGATTCTATTTTGCTTCCTTGATGCAAGGATGAGGTCAGGCTTATTAGGTGCTGCTGTGTCTTACAATCTGTGTAATGAATTCATGCATTTTAATAAAAATAACACATTAAGAAGATGATCAAGTGAAATGATTGTGGTAGAGTCTCACTCCTTCACTGGCTCACTTTCTCAGAAACTACAATAATACATTCATCTAACCTCCTCTTCCTGATAGATATATGGATCATCTGTGTATGTGTTGTTTTTCAGGTGCTGGACATGTATCCTGAATTTGATGAATGTTTTTGGTCGAATTTGGAGATCACGTTCAATCTCAGTGATGTATGTTGCTTATTATTTACCACTCTAGATTGATAGGCAGCTATGAATTGTTTTTTATACAAATTAATATCAGGGGAGAAACTTTGGCTTGTTATGTTCCGAAAAGCTAAGGACAATTATAGTCAATAGTGATTGATTTAATATAGTGTTGAATTAAGACCTAAAAATTAAATTTCTCCTCAACTTTTTGCAGGTTGAAAATGAAGCTTCTGATATTGTAAGTGATGAAGAATCTGAGAGTGAACAACAGACAAAACACACAGCCACCCACAACGGTAGCACAATTTTATCCTTACGATTTGTGAATCCTGTGCAATTTGTGAATAATGGGATCCAAATTTCACAGTTTGTCTTGCTGTGACTCTCTTTTGTCTTCTCTATCAGGTGACTCTGTCTCTACAAAAAGAAGAAGAGCTACATATAAATGCAGGAGTGACAGCAGAGACTATTATAAGCATGCACTGTAAGTTAATCACATGCACATGTTTATATTGTACAGCAGAGGTCCCCAACATTGTTGTTTTTCTACTTTCTACTGCTCTCCATCAGTGGTTTTCAGTGTACTGTAGTAGTTCTTGAAGAAAACCAACAACACCTATTGTTTCTGTAGATATGGCTCTGTGTTCTCAAGCGATGACGAGCTGGGAGATTTCGAAGGGAACACTCCAGTCCAGAAAGTTGCTTCAAACAACAGCAAGAGCTCCAAGACCAACGTGTTTCCCGGAGTTTCTGGAATCTTCACTATTTGGGGAACAGACAACAGAGAAGAACACAAGTACCAGGAGGTGCCAAAATCACCACCACCTCCTCAACGAATCTACCATCAGCAACAATATCTATCCTCACCTTCCCAACCTCTCTCTAGTCCTTCGCCTCCTCCTGTCCCACCCCCCCCTCCTCCTCTCACCACCATCATTTCTGGAAGGCAGAAAATGAAAATAGAGAGTCAACTGGATGCACTAGAGAAGCAGGTAACTAGGTGAGTCAGAGTGATTTTCTAATTAGTGAAAACAAAAGAAAGAAGTAAGAAATACATTTATATACGGCAACAAGTAGTATAGTAGAATCCACCTCTGTGCTCTGTTCCCAGGTTGGACTCCAGTTTATCTGAAGACATCAGGACCATCATGCAGCTGCTGCAGAAGCAAACACTGGTCATTCCACCGTCTTACAGCACCCTGACGTCAATACCAAATGCAGTATCCACACCAATCTTGTCACCAATGTCTCCATCTGTCCCCACCACAGACTCACCATCTGACGTTGGCCATCAGCAGCAGTCAAATGAAGAACTTCAACTTTCAGAGTCTGATTCTATCAATTGTGTGTCCTCAGGCCTCAATCTTCCTCCTTCACCGGCATCTGTTGATTCTTAATTTTTTTATACACTGTCTTCCAAGTCTTCCAAGCCCACCTTCCATGTCCAGCCTTTTAACTTGTCAACAAATATATTTTAGCAAAATATATCACTACAGCGATAAATATAAAGTCAGGAAGAGAGGATTTTTTTTGTTGCTGTTACTAATTGATTATTGTTGTAAATTCACTTTAGAGAGGTCATATAAGAGTGATATGCATGTGAGTCAGAGAGAGGCAGATAGATTGTATCACAAAAAATAAGAAAATCCAACCTTTATTGTCATTGTACATACTGTATTGCCAAACAAAACAAAACTGTCCTCTGCATTTATCCTCTCTCAAGAACAGCGTTTTACCGTACTCTGTCACCAGGGGGAGTGCCTGGGTCTAACATTATGCACCAGTCGTGGTGACCATCTAAAAAAGACACAAAATAAAGTGAACATTTGAAATAAAATCTGTGGAATTTTGACAATGCAATTAACTACGTTGTAATTTAAAACATAAAGAAAATAAACAAAATAAATCAATAGACATTGACCTCTCTCCGTCCACTGAGGCTTTTTATAACTTTTGTCCATATAAGGGGCACTTGCGTCACGTGGGGTCCTCTGGTCTCCCGCCGCTCTGGAATGTTCTGTTGTCTTGACAACGACAGGTTTTAAATTTTCTCTAATTGCTGTTACAAAACTATCTCTGACATACACATATATATATTTATATTCTGTAATATATTATCGGTGTTAATGTAAATGCTTTGTATTCTGGACTGCTATTAAGAAGTGTTTTTCGCCAGATATTATATTGTTGGTGGATTATTAGAGAAGACGAAAAAAATTAAATGGATGTATGCGAAATTATCCTGTTAGTATGATTACGACAATGTAACCCGGAAGTACTCCAGTTGCGAAGCGGAAACAACCGCGAAATGATCAGCTCGTCGGGTCTTCTAACTCGGCTTTAGAATAACGTTTTTTATTATTATTATTAAATATTCTTTTTAAGGCAACAGCGAACCTTCTTGCAGCAACACAGCTGTTTGAATCGTAAAGATGTTCAACAGACAGACAAGCCTGTGGATGGGTGACGTATGTGAAGCCCTTTCCTCTCCTGTGTTTAAGATGCAGCTAAGCTACACTGACGTTTGCCTGAAGTTAGGGAAAACAAGTCGCTATTTGATTTTTATTTATTTCTTCTATTTTAACATGTTAGTGTCAGACGAATTAACAAACACATAATTTTCTTGGATTTTAGAGAGCGCCTAAACCAAATGCAATTTTTTAAATAATCCTTGATATCTTAAAAGACCAATTTTTATTTTGTTAAAACATATTGTCAATGTTTTTAGTTGGACCCATACATGGACGAGAACTTCATCAAGCAGGCTTTCAGTGCTATGGGAGAGTCGCCATTTGGTGTAAAGATCATCACTCACAGAATAACAGGGTGAGTTGTACACAGTAAGTTAAAAGAATTAATATTTGGAAATGTAGCAAACTATTTAATTCATCCAGTGTAATGTGGTCAAGTTTAAGATACCATCTGACAATAAATGAATTACCTTAAATTGTGTCTCCTCTTGTTTAGTGGCTCTGCCGGATACTGCTTTGTGGAGATGGCAGATGAACCAAGTGTAGAACGATGTGTTCAAAGGCTCAATGGAAAACTGGTTCCAGGTTCAAATCCGGTATGATTTAAATTACATTTGCTAAATATATTCTTATTTAATAATAAAATACTTTATGGGATAAACTTTGGATCATTCTTCTCTTATGATATGATATACTTATGTTTAATGTTGCTTTTCTTTCTTTCCAGTATTCAACGTGTACTTTTTATAATTTAGTTTTCATTCAACAGTGGATCTTGAAGCTTATTTCTCCCTTTTGTTTTAGTATTTTTTAAACGATTTGATGTTGGTTTATCAAAGGAGACAGCATGTTTGTGACCTGTTTCTGTTTCATTTGCACCCACAGTTAAACTTTGAAACTCACTGTAGTAAAAATGTATTCTTAAAAAAAGTTAAATATATTGTTTATTGACATATATAAATAAACATATATATGTTACCTCTGTGAACATATGTAAAATACTTTTAGTCCTGTGAGCTGACAAGCTACTGGACTCCCTGTCCACCAGCCCTCACCTGGCTAAAAGGCTCCCTGTATGTGAATGTATTTTGTTTAAAGCTGGTGAATAGAATCTCTGATAGGAACTAACTGAGGATTGGGCTAAAGGCTGGTCTGGGTGGTAGAGGTATGTAACTCTAAACCACAATAACAAGCGTACTCTCTGTTTTCAGCCATATCAGTGCTTTAGTACACATCTTTGGTCTATGAGCTCTGCTCAGTGTCTTTTGTCTTCTCTTTTCATGTGCAGCCACGGAAGTTTAAGCTCAACTATGCCACTTACGGGAAGAGGCCAGAGGCAGGGTAAGATAAAAAAACAAAGTTATTATTTCATTTCAGATTCAGTTCTAACAGATAAATGTTTATAAATTTTATATCAATAACGATTTTATATCATTTGACAGGCCAGAGTTTTCAGTGTTTGTAGGCGATTTGGCGTCTGATGTGGAAGAATTCCAGCTACATGAAGCTTTTAAAAAATATCCTTCCTGCAAAGGAGCTAAAGTGGTCACTGATCAGTATGGATACTCCAGGTATGTGGACTGCACATACCATGTATCTAAATGTTTAAAATATTGAATTTTGCTTAGCTTTTTTTTTTAATAATGTCAAGAGTTGAAGTTTTGTTAGTTCACTGATTTTAGTAGCACTGCTGTGGATGTTGACCAAAAGTACATCTTCATTAATTGTCAAAAAAGGGTGGCAAAATGTTTTTTTTGGGTTTTATGCTAAAACTATTGTTTTCCCCATATAGGCTAAGCAAGAGCAACTCACAATTGAAGTGATGGTACCTCATGTTAAAAGTAAAACAACAAGTTTCAGTTCTACATAATAATATCCATCATATTACTTTTCTCATATAAGTGTCTATTTATTACCATGTATATAGCATGTGCTGTAGACACACATCCATGTCAATGTCCTTTGACTTTCAGAGGCTATGGCTTCGTCAAGTTTGGGGATGAGAGTGAACAGAAGAAGGCAATTGAGGAGTGCCAGGGAACAGTACTCGGTGGCAAACCACTTAGACTCAGTATTGCTGTAGCAAAGAGGTAAGAAATGTGATCACAATGTGATGCTGTCATTAATCATCATTGTTGCCATGGAGAAATTGATTTATTTTCCTCAGTGCAGTCTGATATTGATCTGTAGTGGTTTGCTGTGACCTTTTCCTTGTAGCCTAACACTGGTGTACAGTAAATGTTGCATTGCAGTAAAATCTATGTATGTCTTGTGATATTAAGGAATTCAATGAAATACTTAGGTATATGCAAAATAACAAAATATAAAAGTCTGCCATCATTGCAATTCCTGCATCATTCAAATCAATTTTTTTTTCTGTGGTCCAGTCAAAAGATGAGCAGCTACCAAGGCAGTCAAGGACAAAATTATTATGGCAACTACAACCAGACGGCTCAGACCAACTACTATGGCAATCAAGGCAGTGGAGGCCAGGGCGGTTACTACTCTCAGTGGGGCAGTTATGACCAGTATAGTGGCTACAACAGTGCCTACAACAGTGGCTACAATGGCGGCTACAGCAACTACAACTACAACTATGGACCATATGGATATCCACCCCCGGGTCACATGATGCCACCACCTCCTGTGGGAATGCCGCCCACGGGTGGTGATATGTCAGGAGCAGTGGAGGTAGGAACTAGAAAGAGAACTTATATCAAATAACTGACATAAACAAAGCATCATATTTATTCTCTGATTCCTTTGTGTTTATGTGATTTTATTCATTATCTCTTCTTACAGCAAAGTCATGAAGATGCTGAGGAAGTAGAGGAGGACAACACAGAAGGTACAGCTTACTTTGACAATTCTGTCAAGTTTGTCACAATTGTTTGACTTTATTTAACTTTATGCTTTTTTAATCAAAAATATATTGTCAATTCTTTTACACACTTTTTTTGTTAAAAAGACTACATGGATATTATTATAATTTCTATATTGTTACTATATAATGTGCTTTTATTTTAGCACGTTATGACAAAGGGAGGTTGTCGTGTGACCATTGGATATGTCACTACTCTCTGAAATGCATAATATTAATTTGTCTTTTACCCTTAATTCAAGAGCCCACAGGTGAATGCGATGTGGAGCAGTGGAACAAGGACTTCATGCAACGTAGCGAGGAGCTTTATGAAGCCTTGATGGACTGTCACTGGGAAACACGAGACACTTTCGAGTACAACGCCTCCTCACTTCCATCCTAACTGTTGCCCGAGAGTCGCCAGTACTTGCATTACAGTTGATGAAGCTACACCTATGTCTGTACAAGAGACATCAAGTTCACTTTCTCGGGAGCACACATGTTTGTTGTCATGTTTTAGTGTAAACAACAAAATAGTATACACCAGAGATAGAAGGAAATTAGTGTAGCAATCGGACTCTGTGAGTTTTGTCTGTGTGTTTTACGTCTTGTATTCATGCAATGTCACTACAGTGATGCCAGCAGGAGAGTTTCTACCACCATAGATAGTTTGGGTGAAAAGTTTATGGAAACTAATCCACACATTGTTGATGTTGCCTTCAGCAAAATGGCACAACACATACTGTAACAATGTATAAAGTTAGTTTGATTAGAAATACTTCAACAACAACCACCGTAACACAAACAGCCATTTGTTCATCAGAACTCACTATTTTCAGTTGTAGTTTTGTTTCCATAGTAAACAGTACTCTTCTTTTTTCTTCGTTGTTGCCTTTTGAATGAATGCTGTATTTTAACGAAGGATCGTCGTTATTTTTGTCTGCGTTTTTCTTGTTTATTCATAATGTCTAGGTCACAACCTGAAACACATACAACGTTATTTGAACATGATTCATCCAGTGGTAATAAAGACAAAAATGAAACCTGCTGGATGTTCTGTGCAGCAGATGAGCAGTTTGTCCTTATGACAGTGGGTGGAGACTGTGACAATCTTATATCAGCTGTGCTGATTGGATAATTTTCAAGACATGTTTTTAATAGATGTTCTTGTTTTTATAACCACTGGTTATAGATAACAGTAAAAGAAAAAAGACTTGAATGTGCATGTGTGCTTTTGGAGGTGCCTGGTCTTGTAGTATGGGTGATTGATTCCCATAAGGACATGTACATGTTTTTTTTGTTCTCATTTTCTTTGCATTTTGTTGCCCTCACTGAATATAAGCTGTATTTGCTCATGTTAGGTGAATGTATTATATCCCATAAGAATAAAAGTCTTTTTACTGTATGTTTATAAACATTTTTAAGGTTGCAGATAGAAATTTCTGCCTGTATGTTTTAACCAACTGGATTTGTGATCCATGTACATCTGTAGACATGATGTCTCTTGTTTCATTTAACTGTTGTAATGGTTGTCCGGTTTGCTGTTAGCTTCAATGCTTCCTGTCTTTGTGTTAAGCAAACCCAGTCCAGGCCTGCCAGGACAGCACCAGCTTGGCCCATGGCGATACCAACCCTGGTAGAGTCCCCTCCAGCTCAAGCATCCTAGAGCGCCCCCCAACAACTGTGTAGGGAACTGTGGAAAGTAGGCCAATAGACAGAGTAGCAGGAAGACCCAAAGCCCCAGCAGGAGAACACAGAAAAGAAAGAGGATTCTCAGAGGAGCGTCTGAGACGCCTCCTAAACTCAGGTATGGACCAAACACAGCTGTTTCCTCCACCAGCAACAGGCAGCAGAGACACAGGAGGAAGACATCCTCTGAAACCTCGTATCCTCTCCACAACAGCCCAGCTTTTAGACACTCAGATTTACCCTGACCTTCTCTCAGCAGAAGCTGAGGCACGCCATCATTGGCCTCTGAGCCAGTTAGAAGGGATTCATAACAACTCCCCGTTGCATCTTGCAGATAACCCAGAATTCTACAGAAGCTATGCCAAAGTCCAACAGCCACCCCGATCCTGGACAGGTGACGAGCAGAGAGGACGAGAGAGTGACGGATGGAGAAGGTCAGGAGGAACATGAAGGACCCAACAAAGATGCAAGTCCATCCCAAACCAGAGCGCAGGAACATTCTGTGAAGGATGTAGAGGTGAGAATGAGCTAGAAGTAGATGATAGAGTAAATTTATCTGAGAGTAACTCAGTAACTGAATAACTCAAATGCTATTGTAATAAATAACTTTTATTTCAGAACTTTTATTCTGGGCCATAATAGATGTTAAAACAGGAAACACAATAGCTCATCTCTCTCAATTATACTGTTCACTTTAAACAACCCAGTGGTTTCTGGTAATTCAACTAAGTTTTCTTTCCTTGCAAAATGCAATACCAATCATTTTTAATTTTACGGTCCAGTTAGTATCAGTTTGAGTAGGTGGCCTCACCTGTAGATAAAGTGGCTCTTCTTGGCAAAGACACTGTGGCTAGAAACCCAGTAGCTCAGAGCAGGGCCAAACATCACCATGGCAGATAGTAGCAGATGAAAGTGTTTCCGGAATACTTTACTACCCAGGAGGTGGGCAGTCATGTCCGTCAGGACCACGAGCAGCGTGTGGAGGAACATCTGGAGCCAGAACCAATACTGACCAGATGAATACTCACACGGCGTAGAAATGAGCTGAAGTTGGTGAAGGAATGCAGTAGTAGATTGTTTTAATGTCGCAATTTCATGTGACAACTCTAATCCTCTTAAGAATTCAAGTAGTGCTGCTGCAGCAGAGGTAGTATTTCCAAAGTATGTGTAGAGGAAGGAAGTCAGAGTTTTCCAAATACTGCTGATGGGAGTCAAGGCCTCAACATTTCACAGATGAGCAGATGATACTTAAGTGGCATAAAAAACTGGAACCTTTGGTCCGATGTCATATTCCTTGACATCAATGCACTTTCCTGCACGTTCATCTTTTGCAGTTCTTGAGATGATCAAAGTCTTCAGTCATGCCGTTGTTGTCCAAGTTGTCACTTTGGCCGAAGCTGACCCCCAGACAAGCGCAGCATCAGTCCTCTCTGATTCTGTAGCTCCCAAGTGTCTGTGTCCTGCAGTCCTCTGGTGCAGCCATTGTCATTTCTCCTGCAGGACTGGGGGACTGCATGGAGAATCGTCCCAAGAAATTTTAGCTTCTGAAGAAACCCGACCAGCAGCTGTATCTTCTTTCTTTCTTTCCCTTCACACCCACACACACACACAGACACACAGACCCGCAAATGTGGCAATACTATTTATATTCATGTCCTCTCATACTTGGCCCGGATCACAACACAGTCAGACAATTCCATTAAAATGTTACTTCTTTGATTCTAATGCTTTAGAGGATTTCTGTAAAACTACATATCAACTGGAATAACAGACTGTGGTAAAAGGCAGTGCATTGAAATAGTCAACATATTTGTAATTAGATGCTGTGTGAAACACTTTCTGTGTGTATTAATAGTAATGACCTTCGTGCTGTATCTGCACAGGACTGACATTGACTTGCTGTTGCAGTCTGCTTCTGTCAATCACATTCCCTCACACATTCTGTTGTAGCTATTCTTGTTGGTATGTACAGTGTAACCAACCACAACACATTTTTTGTAAAAGCTTAACAAAAATTCAAGATAACTTCTTAAATCAAAAAGTAACTCGAAGTATTAACTTAAGAAAATATACTTGCTTATGCTTCTTTTTTATCTGTAATTGTTCTTTACGAATGAAAGCCTCAAAATATTCATTCATTTTTCATTGCAATTATCTACTATTTAAATCAGTTATCAAACAATATTTAGATTCCAGGTTATTTTTATCCTTGTGCGCAAAACACTCTGCCCCCTTGTGGTCATAAAAATACTCGCACAAATGTGTATACAGTAAATATATATAGATATTTGAACTGTTTCAATCAGTACATAAGGTTATTATACGGTTATAATAGTCTTTCGATTTGTGTTGTTGTGCAGCACTTCACCTGACGATGGCGGTAAATGGGTCATTATTGTGCAACCTTCGGTTTACGGTGAAACAATGTGGATGATAGTTCTTCAGATCGGTCTTACAAGGATGGACTATTGTATTGCTTAACTGTCGCTTATGCATTTCTGCCGTGTTGCCGCCACCTGGTGACTATTTTCCGTCTTGCAGGCACGGCAGGACTCCTGCTTTTTAAAGCTAGGGGTCGCTGTTTTTTACGTTTGACTTGTTCTTTCTATCTACCTACCTATCTGTCTGTCTATATATACATATTTATACAATATATACATATTGTCTAATGTTGTGTAGAGAGGATTCCAATCTGAAGTACACATTATGTTTTCCAAAGGTGGCTGGTAGTTATTTGTTTTCTTTCTCTTTATCATGTGGCCTGTCTGAGCCAATCCTGAGAGTTCCTGGAAACCAAGACAAGCTCTTTGGTGCCAGGCCGGGACTATGTACTGAGCTCACAGTTTTTTTTTGTTTTGACTTCAACAGTTTGGGTCAACAGCTCAACAATACATTTCTGGGTGTTGTCTATTAGATCTTAGAGATGTTTGTGTTCAAGTGACTGATGTCGGGGTATTGTCCAGGCAGCCAGAGGGTCTGTCATCTGCAGGATTTGGCCTCTAATCCACCTTAAAACACTGAGTGACAAAAGAAACAGCTGCCAGTGTGTCCAAACTGCCCAGGCCGGTGTTAGAACTGAAAATGTTCCAAAGCACAGATCCAAAAGGGAAGGACATGGAAGGATGGGATGGGCAGAGTTAAGCTAGATGGATAAAACAAATTCAGTTCTGATGTCATTTTATTCCAGAAAGCTGAACTGGGTTTTCATCAAATAACATTACAGTGGTCTGTGTACTGGTTAAACTAAAAGTATTTAGAGGTTTAGTAAGGATTTTAATAAGATAAAAATGTAATAAGTTTAAAACATCAGGGGTTATACTGTAATTCTATGCTCTACACTAGGGGTCTTAAGCTCAAATAAGTTGATGGTCACCACCCACACCGTGTGAGCCTTCAGTGTTCAATACAAAAGAAATAATGCAATAAAAATCAGTTTCCCATAGATTCTGTGTAATACAACACTGGACCAGAAGGAGGCTGTGGATCAGGGTTTTGAGAACTATAGGATTGAACATTAAATGTGTAGAACAAATCTATAAAATATTATCATAAATTTAACTTTCACATCAATGTGCGGCCTGCAAAATGTCATTCCACGGGCTGCAAATGGCCCACTGGCCAGGGGTTTGAGACCCCTGCTCAACACCAAAGTGAATGGAAGTTCAAATGAGTCTGATATTGTCAGACATTTTGCTGATATTGCCCAAAAACGTAATTTTCCAAAAACAATATCAACCAATACCAATACTTGCCGCTGTACAAAACAGATTATAGTCTCTGGGTTTTGCCAAAACCCAGGTGTTTGGCTGCCAGATTTTCATTATTAGAGAAAACAATATCAAATCTCACCAAACATCTCATCGGTCTAACAATGTTACTTCACAACTACTTTACCACTTTGTTGTCCAATTGTAGTGGTTATACTGCTTTATATGCCTTTGTTTCGCCCTTGAAGACTTTTATTAGTTGAAGTGAGTCTTTGTCTCTGGGGAGTCTGGCAGCAGCAGCACTGATAGTCCATGCACTCAAACAAACAATGTTTATATGGTCACAGGGTGCAGTGGAAGGCTGTGTGCTCAGACTCAGTATCAAACAAAAGGTTTATTAATATCCCCTGGCTCAGAGTATTAATAACCTGCATGCATTCCTAATATTCCAATATGATGAGAGAACAATGATCAGGGCAGCTTTCTAAGGATAGAGCAGTGTGTTGTAGTCTCCATCAAGCCGAAGGGGTTTAAATGTATTTATTTTTATTTGATTGACTTTCTTTGATCTGCAAACAATGAAACGAACCTAAAAGACACTTAATGCAGTGTTGTTACTTAATGACCTTCAGGGTATGATACGCTTAACAGTGAAATATATAATTTAGAGCGTCGCACTAAATTGAGGAAAACAAATTTGTAAATAATTAAATTAAAACTGAAGACTAAATTAGCTTAAACCAAATGGAGAAGAAAATATTTATACATTCCTCAGCATAAAATAGGTGAATGCAATGTGATGTGATAAAACCTAAATCAGTAAAAAAAAACCCACCAACTCTTGTATTGGAAATGCAAAAGAGTGATTTCTTACCTGTAGGTCTGCACTTCAAACCTGTGAAGGATCAATAAACCCATGTTCCCACTGATGAGCACCTAAAGTTTGGATGATCGACCTCTGCGATCTCAAATAAAAGTAGAACTGCCATTGTCCATGTGTAATAAACTAATCCTTGCTGCAAGAACTTCTGTTTTCAAATTAAACTTTTGTCTTTCTTGTAGGAAAACCCAAATGCACTGGGACCTGATGGTATGGAGCTCGTTCTGGAAGTACAACTTCTCATGAAAGGGGAGCAGACTCTAATACTGCCAGCACTCGGAGGGTAAATATTGAATTAACCTATGAAGGACAGCAAGTGTTCTCCAAGGGTCATTCCACAGATCAGGATCAGTTTGGCGGCCAGGAATCTGGCAGAGAGACTGTTAACAGATGTGAGTTATAGATAGATGTAAACAAAATAGGACAATATAAACAGAACCTGTGATCTAGACTACAGAACAGAGTGTGGACCTTGGCTCCTGCGCTCAGATGCAAATTTTATAAATCAGTGCCAGTCTCTGTCTCTCAAACTCTATATTAATATCCCAGCATCCATCAGTGGGGAAATAAACAGTACATATAAAATGTGAAGGTGCACCTCCATGTCTTTCAGTGTCACTAATTAACAGCAGCTGCTCCTCAACAGCTGACGTGAAGGTTGACAGACAAATATAAAGTTTCATCAGACAGTTGTCAATTCCCTGAAGTGTTCTCATATGCATTGCCTTACGTTTCATCAGTCCACGCAGCTACAAGCAGGGCGTGACAGAGCTGTAACTCAAGTCCCAGTGATGCTGAGTCTCAGGATGCCAAACACGTGTCTGCTTCAAACAGCATAGAGTGTATACAACTGACCTAAAGCCTTATGGACAAGCCTGTTGATACAACAGTTATCACCTAATCATCAAAGCACTTAACTCTGCTGTCACCAAATGAGAAGTGTATCACCTGGTGTCAATCCTGTTCCAATCTCTGACCCCAGTGACAATATTACACCATTACACATTTAATTTCCAATAAAATCTAGTTACGTTTTTAAGACAGTAGCGGCTATATTTTATTTTCAGGGACACAATGTGTTTCTCACATGATTATTTTAATTATCACTTCTTACATAGAGTCTGAGCTGTCACTTATAAAGCAGTGAAGCTGGTTCACATCTCTTAACAGAGACAATATAAGTCATCATATTATGCAGGCAAAATAAAAAAAAAAATCAAGTTATCACTTCAAATATTTAGGCTTTTGACTTTGGCCCAGAGGCAATGTCTCTGTCTTTGGTGTAAAACTCCAGGGTTCACCCCACCTGCAGGAAGGTACAGTATGGTTCAATGTGATTTGGGTGGCAGTTGTGGAAACTGCTGCCCCCACAGCCCAGAAATGGATAAGTGCATGAATACGGACTTCGAATATTTACTAAAAAGCCCAAAGAATTTTATGAATAAATATATGGAAGTGTTGAAAAAGCTGACTGTGTCTTTAAGATGAAGAAGTGCAACAAATGGTATCAGAGTGTTGTAAATCTCAGCCAGTAGGTGTACGTGTGTTAGCCCCCACCCTAGGGGATCTGTGGTCATCGTCCCTTAGCTATGTAGGTGTATTGTTTTGGACCAACTGACAGGTGAGGCAGGTCAGATCTTATCCAACGTACAATAAAAGAGGATAAAATCTAGCATTGTCATGATTAAATATCTGCTCCACAAACTCTTTAGCAAATTAAGTGACATAAAAAAGTTTATTAAAAATACTGTGAATGTGAATCCGAAAAAAATCATTCTTTTAACAAAAACAGTAATTTAATGCCCTGCTGCCTGATTGGGATGATGTTGTCTTCTCCTGGCTTTCTCACACAGGACAAACAGAATCTGGTTTCTGTCCACAGCCTGTCCTCACTTGGTAAAAGAATTTGGCACATGAGGTGACGAAAAAAAGTTTAGTAGAATTAGAGATAGAGAGGCTCATGGGTGAATCATGGTTGAGTCATGTTGAGATATTTCCTGGCACTGCTCCCGAAAAATCACATTATTGGGACGTGATGGGGGACAAACAGGAAAGGAGGGGAGCCAGGCATCATGAGAGCTGAGCCCTGTGACAATGGTTGAAAGTGATGGTGCATGTGTGTGTTGGTGATCAGGTCAGGGTGGTGTCCTTGGCCTTTTAGGGCAGGGTTATCAGGGTTATATATTTGATCCCTGCTAGAAGCTGAAGGTCTAGTAACTGCATCCTCTTCACCTTCCCACTGTAAGTCTGAACAGATAATCGTGTTATTGTTTTGATTTTGAGGCTGCCCAAGGTAAATTAGTTTACTTCTCAACTTTTGCAGGGATTTTCCTACAACTATTTGGACAAGTTACTGTCCTCTTAATAATCTGTCTTTTTTTTTATAGAGTGGACTGCTGCTCGATTGTCTCACCTAAAGCCGGAGACTTTGGACACTCATCTCTCCTGAGTTAAACCCACAGGTAAGTTACCCACAGAGTCAAGTCTGATGTCGCAGAACTACAACAGTATGTTCTTCTGCAGAGCCTGCACGACAAAAGATCCTACAAAATAAAAAAAATAGAATCAGATTAAAACTGCAACCATCACTGACAATGGTATTCATTGATGTGCAGCCATGGGTGACGCAGAGATGTCTGTGTTCGGGGCGGCCGCCCCGTACCTGAGGAAGTCGGACAGGGAGCGTATGGAGGCCTCCACGCGTCCCTTCGACATAAAGAAGGAATGCTTTGTACCAGACCCGGTGGAAGAGTTTGTAAAGGCGAGCATCACCTCCCGGGATGGAGACAAAGTCACCGTCGAGACGCAGCATGGGAAGGTCAGTGGTTTAATCCTGCTCTTTATTGACCGTCTGTTTATCTGGTCCTTGGTTGCAGTGTTTTGATGACGTGATAAATTAAAGTAGCAGAATTAGATAAGAGTCCTATAAAAATAAAAATCCAAACTGTAGAAGCAGTGTTTGAATGTGTCACTAACCTACACTAACAAATTTATACATGAGAAATACAAACAGAAATAACATTATACACTTAATTCTATTTTTATTCAAAACTCCATCGGTTAAGGTTTAATAAACCGCAATAAGATTTTTTTCGTCTCACACAAAGATGTGAAAAAATTTTCCCTCAAAAACACATAAAACAGAGTTGAATGTGTCGTGATCAGAGGTATTTAATCTTGTGAAAAATTCATACAAACATCAGCAAATTTTACCATCTTTTCTTTAGAGTTTTCTGTGAAATGTAACCTTCACAAAATAGCAATGTTGTTTCGGAAGAATTAGACAATGAATTCAAAAAACGTTCTTAAAATCTTGAGTCTTGAATCTGGATCTAATGGTTCAACACGACCAGGAGACACTTGATCTGCCTCTGCTTGTTAGTCTTTGATTGAGAGCAAGTGAGAAACTGGGTGTAAAGCCATAAGTGATTTGATCTGTGAGTGTGAATACATGTTCAAATTGGACCCTGAGTGCCTTGTCAAATAAAGAGTCTCCTGACACAATGCTGAGCAGCTGAGTGATGAAGAGAGGAATGGCTGCCATCTTGCCATAACAATTTGTGGCACAACTTATGATGCTACTGGACACTGTCTGTCCTGACGGTAACAATGCTGCCTGTATGTTTGTGATGTAGAGATCATTCTCAGTCCCACTTTTCTGTTGACCCCTTTTAGACAGTGACGGTGAAAGACGTCCAGATTCTGCAACAGAATCCACCAAAGTTTGACAAGATCGAGGACATGGCCATGCTCACCTTCCTCCATGAGCCAGCAGTGCTGTTTAACCTCAAAGAACGTTACGCAGCATGGATGATCTATGTGAGTAGATCAGACAAAGTACACGGAACATTACTTAGACTTTTGGATATAAATGTCAGAAAGTAACCAAAATTCTGGATACAAAACAGTTAAATAAAAAAAAAAAATAAAGTAATAAATGTGTTTTTGTCCCACCAGCCTGTCCTGGGTGAGGATCCTCCCCTTTGTCTTTTACCCTGAGGTTTCTCCCCTTTTTTTCCCCCCTCTTTAACTCCTGGGGTTCTTCAGTCGCTGTGAGGGTCTATAAGGGCAGGCACATAAAAACCTACCTTGTCCATGAAATGAAGTGCTCTATAAATAAAGATAAATGGGGAAAAAAATAAAAAATATATATATATGTATATACAGTATACATGTAAGCATAGGATTCATGGTATCTAAGCGTCAGGATTGTTCCACTTACAATAATGAAAATGTATAAGCATCCATCCATCTATTTGTCCATCCACCCTTACTGACATACATGACATCTGTTTTCCACAGACCTACTCTGGACTGTTCTGTGTGACTGTCAACCCCTACAAGTGGCTGCCAGTCTACAACCAGGAGGTGGTTGTTGCCTACAGAGGAAAGAAGAGGAGTGAAGCTCCTCCTCACATCTTCTCCATCTCTGACAACGCCTACCAGTACATGCTGTCAGGTACAGATGAATTCAAATAGAGTAATTTGAAACTTTACAGCTACCAGTAGCTCACTCCGACAATCTGCTTTTTTGTAGACCGTGAAAACCAGTCTATCTTAATCACGTAGGTAACCCTTTGTCTTCTAATGGAAGTCAGAGAACACCCTGTATATTAAGATTCTGAATGAACATTCCCAACTTTTGTATTTGCAGTGGAGAATCTGGTGCAGGAAAGACTGTCAACACAAAGAGAGTCATCCAGTATTTTGCCAGCATCGCAGCTGGAGGCATTAAAAAGGACCCTAATGCCAAAGACAAGGTAGAGATTTAGATAATTATCTTTTTAACAGAGTTCTCCTAAGGCAGAAATCAGAACAAGGAGTAATCCAAAAAATATCCCTTAAAAATACAATAAAAAGAGTATATTATTAGAAATCCTGTAACCTTCTAATTACACTAAACAATGCAGATGATGTACTAAACTAAAAAAGTGTTTCACTAGATAAAATATTAATCTTGTTCACAACTGTCAATATTCCTCTGTTTAAGGGAACCCTTGAAGACCAGATCATCCAGGCTAACCCAGCTCTGGAGGCCTTTGGTAACGCCAAGACCATCAGAAATGACAACTCTTCAAGATTTGTGAGTATTTTTTTTTTTATTTACTACTAGTGGTGTCAGTTATAAATATGTCAGCTAAAAGGAAGGTGACTCTTAAATTTTAGGGTAAATTCATCCGAATTCACTTTGATACCAGAGGAAAGTTGGCCTCCGCTGACATTGAAACATGTAGGTTAAATGCACTCATGTAATGTAATTAAATCTATTTTTGGGGATTACAAAATCAATACCATCAACATTATTTTCCGTGTGGTCTTTCTCAACTATCAGACCTTCTGGAGAAATCCCGTGTGACTTTCCAGCTCAAGGCTGAGAGAGATTATCACATTTTCTACCAGATTCTTTCTAACAAGAAGCCGGAGATCCTAGGTTAGTACCAAAAAAAACAGAAGTTTTCATTTTCTTTGTTCTGAAGGTTTGTGTTTATATTTCCTGACTTTATACATCTTCTGGATTCTTCACACAGAGATGCTGTTGATCACAAATAATCCCTATGACTACGCCTTCATCTCTCAGGGGGAAACCCAAGTGGCCTCCATTGATGATGCAGAGGAACTGATGGCAACAGATGTCAGAATCTCTGTTATTGACATAAATATAATAAAATCATATTGACTCAATAAATACGAAATTGTTACTTTGTTCTCCTCTACAGAGTGCCTTTGACGTCCTGGGATTCACTCAGGAGGAGAAGAACTCTGTGTACAAACTGACTGGAGCCATCATGCACCATGGTAACATGAAGTTCAAGCAAAGACCACGTGAGGAGCAGGCTGAAGCTGATGGCACCGAAGGTAACAGTGGTTGAACAGTATTGTTTATTCCATGTGGCGTGTGAAATTTTAAAACAACACAGAGAATTTATTTTGTGTTTCTTCCCTCACAGATGCTGACAAAGTGGCTTATCTGATGGGCCTGAACTCTGCTGACCTCATCAAGGGTCTCTGTCACCCAAGAGTCAAAGTAGGAAACGAGTGGGTCACCAAGGGACAGAATGTTGCCCAGGTAACAGACAATCAATATTTTTTTGGACAGAAAAATCTGGGTGCAGCAAACAATTTAGGATAAAAAGACTTTAATGTCTTTTTCACTGACATCCTGACTCTACAAGGTGAACTACGCTGTTGGTGCTCTGTCCAAAGCTGTGTACGAGAAGATGTTTTTGTGGATGGTAATGAGAATCAACCATTCACTGGAGACCAAACAGCCACGTCAGTACTTTATCGGTGTGCTGGACATCGCTGGGTTTGAGATCTTTGAGGTAGGTAAGAAAACATAAAATACACTAGCATATTTTTATAAACATATATCTAAGTGAAATACTGTGCATTTGTGCTACAGTTCAACACCTTTGAGCAGATGTGCATCAACTTCACCAACGAGAAACTGCAACAGTTTTTCAACCACCACATGTTCGTGCTGGAGCAGGAAGAGTACAAGAAAGAGGGGATTGAATGGACTTTCATTGACTTTGGTATGGACCTGCAGGCCTGTATTGACCTCATTGAGAAGCCCATGGGTATCATGTCCATCCTTGAAGAGGAGTGCATGTTCCCCAAAGCCAGTGACACCACCTTTAAAGCTAAGCTTTATGACAACCATCTGGGGAAGTCTGCAAACTTCCAGAAACCCAGAATTGTCAAGGGAAAACCAGAGGCTCATTTTGCCCTGGTTCACTACGCTGGAACTGTTGATTACAATATCAACAACTGGCTGGTGAAGAACAAAGATCCTCTGAATGAGACGGTGGTTTCATTGTACCAGAAGTCTACGCTGAAGCTGTTGGCTACACTTTTTGCTAACTATGCTGGAGCGGATTCAGGTAAACAAGCATTTTACAGGTTGATATTTTTAATTTGTGGCTACATACTAACTTGCTTTTTTAAACAGCTATGGCTGAAGGGACGGAAGGCAAAAAAGAAAAGAAAAAGAAGGGATCATCATTTCAGACTGTGTCTGCTCTTCACAGGGTACTGTTGATAACTGTATTTGCTCTCAAAGTGTTATTAATTATAGTTCACCGATTACTTTAATTGTATAACAATATAGGAAAATCTCAACAAGCTGATGACCAACCTGAGGTCCACGCACCCTCACTTTGTGCGCTGCATCATCCCCAATGAGACCAAGACTCCGGGGGCCATGGAGAATCCCCTGGTGATGCACCAGCTGCGCTGTAACGGTGTGCTGGAAGGAATCAGGATCTGCAGAAAAGGGTTCCCCAACAGGATCCTCTATGGAGACTTCAAACAGAGGTATATACACAGCTGCACAAATCCAGAGACATAGAGGACACCTCTGCTCATTATTGTTTTTATTTTGATGAAGATACCGCATCTTGAACCCTGCTGCCATTCCTGAGGGTCAGTTCATTGACAGCAGAAAGGGAGCAGAGAAACTCCTGGGGTCTCTGGACATCGATCACAACCAGTACAAGTTTGGACACACTAAGGTAGAATTTTAAATAACAAAACATGAGATAAAATTGCAGCAGATCATGAAGAATTTACATGTTTAAAAATGATTCTTTAGGTGTTCTTCAAAGCTGGATTGTTGGGTCTTCTTGAAGAAATGAGAGATGAACGTCTTTCCAAGATCATCACTGGTATACAGGCCAGATCCAGAGGTCTTTTATGTCGTATTGAGTATCAGAAGATGGTGGAGCGCAGGTAATGATCTAATAATGATAATCTCAAATTCAATGTTGGTGTTTGTTAGTATGTATGTTTATGTTCAATGTTTTATTTTGCTGGGTAAAGAGATGCTTTACTGGTGATCCAGTGGAACATCCGCGCCTTTATGGGAGTCAAAAATTGGCCCTGGATGAAACTCTTCTTCAAGATCAAACCTCTGCTGAGATCAGCCGAGGCAGAAAAGGAGATGGCCAACATGAAGGAAGAATTCCTGAAGCTGAAAGAAGCCTACGCCAAGTCTGAAGCTCGGAGGAAGGAGCTGGAGGAGAAAATGGTTTCTCTTCTTCAAGAGAAGAATGACCTGCAGCTACAAGTCCAGGCTGTGAGAATATATCAGTTGACAGTTAGACGACAGAGAGCTGCAGCTATAGGTTGGTTCTGGAAGTGATAATGAGATGAATTGTTTTACAGGAGCAAGACAATCTCTGTGATGCTGAAGAAAGATGTGAAGGTCTGATCAAAAACAAAATCCAACTTGAAGCTAAAGCTAAAGAGTTGATGGAAAGGTTGGATGATGAGGAGGAGATGAACGCTGAACTGACTGCTAAGAAGAGGAAGCTGGAGGATGAGTGCTCTGAGTTAAAGAAAGACATCGATGACTTAGAGTTAACTCTGGCCAAAGTAGAAAAAGAGAAACATGCTACAGAGAACAAGGTAACAATATTATAATATTTTTTTTCTATCCCAGTATTGATATTGTGAACATAAATAAAACTAAATTTTTCTTTTCTACCAAATTACAGGTGAAGAATCTGACTGAGGAGATGGCAGCTCTGGACGAAATCATCGCCAAGTTGACCAAGGAGAAGAAAGCCTTACAGGAGGCTCATCAACAGACCCTGGACGACCTGCAGAGTGAGGAAGACAAAGTCAACACTCTGACCAAGGCTAAGGTCAAGCTGGAGCAGCAAGTGGATGATGTAAGCTAATTCGTGGATGTGTTTAGCTTAATATTTAACTTTTACAGCTTGCTATGTAAAAAAGCTTACAATTCTTGTCATAATATTACAATAAGCTTGAAGGGTCCCTGGAACAAGAGAAGAAGATTCGAATGGACCTTGAGCGAGCCAAAAGAAAGCTGGAGGGAGATTTGAAGCTGAGCCACGAGACCATAATGGATCTGGAAAATGACAAGCAGCAGTTGGAGGAACGCCTGAAAAAGTAGTTTCTTCTTTACGTTCCCGATGATTGTCTGAATGAATTTTCTGGTTTCTTAATTTAAAGAACGTCCTAACAATATTAACACAATTTAAAGGAAAGACTTTGAAATCAGTCAGCTGACCGGGAAAATTGAGGATGAGCAAGCCATAATTGCTCAACTCCAGAAAAAGTTGAAAGAGCTGCAGGTAAATGAAAACAGTTACGTTAGTTATTAACTGCTTATTTAGAAAAAAAGATCACTGAATTATATATATGTATGACCTTAGGCTCGGGTCGAAGAACTGGAGGAAGAGCTGGAGGCAGAACGAGCTGCCAGAGCTAAGGTGGAGAAGCAGAGAGCAGATCTGGCCCGAGAGCTGGAGGAGATCAGTGAGAGGCTGGAGGAAGCTGGAGGAGCAACATCTGCTCAAATTGAGATGAACAAGAAGGCTGAATTTCAGAAACTGCGCAGAGACCTTGAAGAGGCCACTCTGCAGCACGAAGCTACTGCTGCGACACTGAGGAAGAAACAGGCCGACAGTGTTGCTGACCTGGGAGAGCAGATAGACAACCTGCAGAGAGTCAAGCAGAAACTGGAGAAAGAGAAAAGTGAGCTCAGACTGGAGCTGGACGATGTGGTCTCCAATATGGAACATGTTGCCAAAGCTAAGGTGTGTTAGCCTCAAGTGTTCCAATCAAAATATAAAAAATTGCTATTGAATCACCGTTGTCACAAAAATCCACAAACATTTATGAGGCAGTGTTCATAGTATTGTGTTCATAACATGTTTTAATAACATCTCTAAACTGTATAGTACATTGAGCAATAACTACAAATAAAGTTTGGACCACCGTCCTATTTCTTCTGATTTACTGAAGATCATCTTGGAGAAGACCTGCAGAACTCTGGAGGATCAAATGAACGACTACAGAAGCAAGTGTGATGAATATCAGAGGTCTCTCAATGACTTCACCACCCAGAAGGCAAAGCTTCAAGCTGAGAATGGTGAGTAAGAAGAAGTCGTTTCTCTGCATGTCTCAACTGAAGTGAGACTAAAATATTTCTTTTTTTCCCAGATGAAATGTCCAGACAGATGGAGGAAAAAGATTCTCTAATTTCTCAGCTTACTCGAGGAAAGAACTCCTACACCCAACAACTTGAAGATGTTAAAAGACAACTAGACGAGGAGATAAAGGCCAAGAACGCTCTGGCTCACGCAGTGCAGTCTGCCCGTCATGACTGTGACCTCCTCAGGGAGCAGTATGAGGAGGAGCAGGAAGCCAAGGGTGAACTTCAGCGGGGCATGTCCAAGGCCAACTCTGAGGTGGCTCAGTGGAGAACTAAGTACGAAACTGATGCCATCCAGAGGACTGAGGAGCTGGAGGAGGCCAAGTGAGTAAAATGTGAAACTGTACTTGCATTGAATAAGTTAATAACTTGAATAAATCATACATTTATTCCAGAAAGAAGCTGGCTCAGCGTCTGCAGGATGCTGAGGAAGCTGTGGAAGCAGTGAATGCTAAATGTTCCTCCCTGGAGAAGACTAAACACAGACTTCAGAATGAGATTGAAGATCTCATGGTGGACGTGGAGAGGTCTAATGCTGCTGCTGCTGCTCTGGACAAGAAGCAAAGAAACTTTGACAAGGTGACAAACTATTGTTCCTCCAGTTTCCTCGTTGTCATCTTTGATTCCTAAAATTTCTTTAGACGTATATAATCCTCCCTTTTTTGTTGCTTTAAACTCCACAAACATCACAGGTTTTGGCTGATTGGAAGCAGAAGTATGAGGAGTGTCAGTGTGAGCTGGAGACCTCCCAGAAGGAGGCCAGGTCTCTCAGCACTGAACTCTTCAAACTGAAGAACTCCTACGAGGAGTCTCTGGATCATTTGGAGACCATAAAGAGAGAAAATAAGAATCTGCAGGGTAAAGTTCCTGTCAGTTTCAGGGCTAAATAAATACCACACAAATGGTTGATTTCTTTTTGTTGCCCACAGAGGAAATATCTGACATCACCGAGCAACTTAGTGAGGGAGGAAAGACTATTCATGAGTTGGAGAAGGTTCGCAAACAGTTGGACCAGGAAAAATCGGAGATTCAATCTGCTCTTGAGGAAGCAGAGGTAATAAAAATGTTTATGAGTTTTATTAGATTATTAGTCTGTACATGCACATAGATAAACTGTATGTTTTTCTATATTCTATATTTAGTGTTCTCTGGAGCACGAGGAAGGAAAGATTTTAAGAGCCCAGCTCGAGTTCAGCCAGATCAAGGCAGAAATAGAACGCAAACTTGTGGAGAAGGATGAGGAGATGGAGCAGAGCAAGAGGAACATGCAGAGGACCATCGACAACCTGCAGAGCTCTCTGGAGGCCGAGTGTCGCAGCAGGAACGAAGCTCTACGTATTAAGAAGAAGATGGAGGGAGATCTGAACGAGATGGAGATCCAGCTCAGCCAGGCCAACAGGCAGGCAGCTGAGGCCCAGAAACAGCTCAAATCTGTTCATGCTCATCTGAAGGTAAACGTAGAACTTAAATCTAATTTTCCAACATCCCTCAAAGTTTAATTCCTAACCAGAAGATTAAAAAAAAAAAAACATTACAGGACGCCCAGCTGCAACTGGACGACTCTCTCAGAGCCAATGAAGATCTGAAAGAAAACATCGCCATTGTTGAGAGACGCAACACTCTGCTTCAGGCTGAGCTTGAAGAACTGAGAGCTGCTTTGGAGCAAACTGAGAGAAGTCGCAAACTTGCTGAGCAAGAGCTGATGGATGTTAGTGAGAGGGTGCAGCTACTGCACTCACAGGTGAGGGGTCACTGTCATTCACCTACATGTACACTATGCCCCAAACATTTTAATTAGAAAATCCATTCTTCGTGCACTTTTAGAACACCAGCCTGATCAACCAGAAGAAGAAGCTGGAGGCTGATACTTCCCAGCTTCAGACAGAAGTAGAAGATGCCGTGCAGGAGTGTAGAAATGCTGAAGAGAAGGCCAAGAAGGCCATCACTGATGCTGCCATGATGGCTGAGGAGCTGAAGAAAGAGCAGGACACCAGTGCTCACCTGGAGAGAATGAAGAAGAACATGGAGCAGACCATCAAGGACCTGCAGCATCGTCTGGATGAAGCTGAACAGATCGCCTTAAAGGGAGGCAAGAAGCAGATGCAGAAGCTGGAGGCCAGGGTGAGTATTTCTGTCTCTTTATACATTTAACTCACAAAGTTATTTAAACATAATATAAAAAATGGAATTGTTCCTGAACAGGTGAGAGAATTGGAAAATGAAGTGGAACAAGAGCAGAAGAAGAGCAGCGAGTCTGTGAAGGCAGTTCGTAAATGTGAACGCCGGATCAAGGAACTCACCTACCAGGTTAGTGGCAGGTTATTTTAAGAGATTGGCCTCCGTATCTTTCTTAGAAATATTAAAAGAGATGTTTACTTTCTTAATTTTTTTCTAATAGACTGAGGAGGACCGTAAAAATATGGCCCGTCTGCAAGATCTGGTTGACAAGCTGCAGCTGAAAGTTAAAGCTTACAAGCGAGCAGCTGAAGAGTCTGTAAGTGCAGTGAGATAGACAGATTCTTCTGGAGTTTTCTCAAAGACCGCACCAAACATTTGCTTGAATTACATCACTCTACAGGAGGAACAGGCGAACGTTCACCTGGGCAAGTTCCGCAAGCTTCAGCATGAGCTGGATGAGGCCGAAGAGCGCGCGGATATCGCCGAGTCTCAGGTCAACAAGCTGCGCGTCAAGAGCCGCGACGTGGGCTCAAAGGTTTGTAGCATGTAGTCTGCTGCAGGTGCCCAGCATCTGACCCTGACATATATTAGATGATATATTTCAGCAACACTAATCCATCCACATGACACCAACTGTCTTCTTACTTTCTTTCTTTCTTTCTTTCCAACTACCATGGCTGCTACAGAAAGGTTTTGAGGAAGAGTGAAGCAATAGTTCCTTCAGTGATATTATGATCTGCTTTGTTCCATAGTTCCCCACAGTTACATATATTCACATCCTGTAGTGCTTAATAAAATGGCATCATGCAATTGCATATTTTTGTCTTCCTTTTTCTTCCATTTCCTTCCCTTTCCTTTCCTTTTCATACACAAAACACAATGTCAATATAAATGACTCGCCTTTCAGGAAAAATGTTGAAATGAACCTGGCAAAAATCATGTTCCAAGTCTTATGAAATGCATGTTTATAAGCTGCAGTGGACACAACAAGGTGTCTGTTGTTGTGGAGTGGACAGACAGTAACTCCAGTGGGAGGAGTTTGAGCCCAGACGCTCCTGTTGTGTTGAGTTGAAGGAGTATCGTCCTCCTTCTTATTACATGTCATGTTGAAGCTCCCCACACACTTGACGAGCAGGTCTCTGTGGCTAATGAAAATACATTCACACCTACGTGGGAGTCAGTGAACTACATGCCCCACAGCATGAACTCGGGATTATCAGCAGGATTAACAGCACATCTGATACCCAGGCCTGTAGTCATTAGAAGGCTGCACAAAGACAGAGCCACTCACTGCTGCCACGGTCAAAGAGTCTTAAAACTTTTTTAATGCTGTAGGGAAACATGCAGCAATGGATTAAACTTGGTTTCTTACAGCAATATTGTCAGATAGCGAAAAACATGGACATAACTGATTAAGTTTTACTAATGCACACATGCATTGGGTTAAATGGTGATGGGTTAAATGCAGAGGAAAAATTTCCTGAAGGAGTCTCTTAAGAAATTAAAATAAAAGTTATTTTTTTATTCTTACTGCAGCTCAAACACATTCAGGATTAGGCTCATTGTTCTTAATACATTGTGAATATTTGTGGTATTTCATTTAATGCATAATACTGTGTAGTAGATAGATAGATGTTACAATGTCTCTTATCCATTATGGGGTCACTGGCACCAAAATCACACTGCTCCATACTGTGAGCCTTCAATGAGAACCTTCTGGACCCAAGTCTGCTTCCTTAAACACTAGGTCTCCACACTGCACCACAAATATAACCATTGTTAAACCAAGCTTTTTGTTGGGACATACCACTGACTTAAAGGAGTGTAAGGGTTATCATTTTTATCTCCACTCTTGAACTCTTGGAATCTTTCACTTCCATTCGTCATGTATTCACAGCCGCCCAGTGACTGTTACCCTGCAGACATAATCTGACCACTTGTCAGCAGTTGTTGACCCTCCTTTTATCTCTTAACCTTCAGAGAGGGTTTGGAGTATTTACTGCTGCCACTGAATGGCTGTGTGACAGACACTGTCATGCTATACATTACGTTCAGTGTTTCGGTCTTTCTCTCAGTGATCAGATGCAAGCAGTGGCATTACAAGCATTTAAATCTGAAAAAATCTTGGGGCAGTTGGCAGCCTACTGGTTAAGGAAACGGACTTGGGTCAGCAAGGTCTCCAGTTTGAATCCCCCTACCAACCAAGTAACCGCTGAGGTGCCCTGAGCCTGGTATCTACCCTACACACTGCTCCTCAGCTAACTGCCCCCTGTTCGCTACGGTGATGGCAATTACGGCAACTATTTTGACTCGCAGGCCACAGGCGGTACTAAAATTTGAGTCATGGCCCAGGACAGGATCAGTTAGATTTAGTATTTGCGTGAACTAGGATAACAGATGAGTAAAGTATTGAATAAACGCACATTACTTTAAGCCTCTTCAACAGTATCTATTGGGGAGATGCTGCCTTTGCAGGGAAAAGGCAGAAGGATAATGATAATATAAATTAAAGTATAATTTGGTGGGCCAGAATAAAACGCCAAACGGACTACATCCGGCCCCCGGGCCTTAGTTTGGTCTGCTGCAGAGGGATTAGTAAAGTTCTAAAATAATAATAATAAATGTCTTATTGTTCTGTAGTTAATAAAATAAATATCAGATATTTAGAATATTGATCCAGCTTGTGTTACACCCTCTACTGGTTACATGTGGCACAAAAACAGATAAACAATTTGAAACAACTGTATAAAATATAATAATTAGTATTTTTTATTAAGTTTTGTTAGTTAAGGATAAAGTCCAAATGATGGATGTGTGGGTGTGAGTTGAAGCTTCAACACTGCTGTTTTTTTTGTCAACATCAAACTTTAATTGAAGCTGTTGTTTCTCTAATTGTTCAGCTTGATTCCCTCCAATCAGATCACAGATTGGGTTCCATCTAAAAACCTTATGAGAGTCAAGGTTTAAAGTGAACTTGGGGCCTTTTTATATTCAATGTAGAATCTAAATTACCAGTCAATCTGATTTATTTTATATGTGAGCCAACTCAGGGAAAGACCCGACATAGGAATGTCAGGATTCTGAGACCTCCCTGTAGATGTTGTCCTCAAACTCTACTGGGATTTTCACACGTCATCTTCTAAAAGACACGACTGTAGAAAGACGGGCCGGTCTGACAACAAGAGACGGCCTCAACTGTGACCTTGGCATCACATTAGCGTCGCAGGCGTCCATTGTTTGTCGTTATTACCCCCTTTGAGTGGATCGCAGCTATGTCACCTGTGGCGGACCTCTCTGTCTGCGTCGCTTCGCACTTGTCGCCTGGTTAATCTCACGGGCTAATGTTCTTTTTTTAGATCGCCCCCCCTTGGTATCTGATGGCTGATTGTGTGACTGCAGAGACCCTTCTATGATAACAATGGTTTGTTTCCCATTCTTCACTCTAACTCCACTTAAGCTCACCGACTCACATGCCTCTCCAAAATATCTCCCCAAACACTGTCTTGCTTTTCTTTGTCTTCGAGCAACAGTGACAGACGTCTAACCCCACTGTCCAGGAGGTCAAGATGAGTTATTGTGCATTAGTTATTGACCAGTATTTTTCTGAACATTGTTTAACACAGGTACCAATTATGGGACAATTTATTTTTAAGCATCTCTTAGTCATTAAAATAAAGTTGATATTTGATAAGTATCCATCCCAAATGTACTATTGATGGATACTACTACTCAACGTGTATTTTCTGTGGATTTTAAACAAAATCGAGGAATGATGGATAAGGACGTTCCACCCATGTTCTATTTAAAGTCCTTCAGCTGCCTAAGGATACCAATGATAAATCATTGCACTGCATGGAACTCCAGATATGGTCTTGCCAGGAGACCAGCCCCGTCACTGATAAGACTCTTACCCACTGATTTCTATATTACTCGCAGCCACTCATTAACTCCCTCCCCTTTGAACCCCCAACTTGACTCTCATATTCCTGGACTCTGAAACGCACCCCATATTTGGCAGAGAGGCTTTGTTTATAAAGACAAGTGGTGGTGGTGGAGCTCTTCACAGGTCGGCGTTCAATCTCAAGGTAGGTTGACAGAACCGTGGCTGGATGCTGATGCCAAACCATTGGCCTAAACTGTTTCCATCATTTCTGTTCTCAGGACCTTCACACTTCAGTCATCTCAACTCAGCAGTGTCAGGTAAGGAACACGTAATGGATGAGAGTGATGTTCGTGGGATGAGGATAGTTTTTAATCTGTGGATTCTCTCACAGAGAGAGAGTAAAAAATGGGTGACGCTGCCATGAAAGAGTTTGGGGCAGCAGCTCCTTACCTGAGGAAGTCAGACAGGGAGCGTCTGGAGGCCCAGACCCGTCCCTTTGACATGAAGAAGGAGTGTTTTGTTCCTGATTCAGAAGAGGAGTATGTGAAGGCATCCATCACCAGCCGTGAGGGTGACAAAGTCACAGCTCAGACTGAGAAAGGAAAGGTGAAAGAAACGTCCACTACAACCACACAGGATTATATTCCATGTCTAACAAAGACAAGTCCTCACCTCACAATGGCTGGACATCGTAGTGGACAAACTGACTCACCGCCAGTTCTCTCTGTTTTCAGACCGTCACAGTCAAGGAGTGTGACGTCCATCCTCAAAATCCACCAAAGTTTGATAAAATTGAGGACATGGCCATGTTCACCTTCCTCCATGAGCCGGCCGTGCTGTTTAACCTCAAAGAGCGTTACGCAGCATGGATGATCTATGTAAGAAATATCTAAGAAGATATCATATCACTGTGTATTCTATTTACATTGACTCATTTCTCTTCTCCTCTTCTTCTAGACCTACTCTGGACTGTTCTGTGTGACTGTCAACCCCTACAAGTGGCTGCCAGTCTACAACCAGGAGGTGGTTGTTGCCTACAGAGGAAAGAAGAGGAGTGAAGCTCCTCCTCACATCTTCTCCATCTCTGACAATGCCTACCAGTACATGCTCACTGGTACAGACACATGTCTAAAATACAACTTTAGTGCGGTAATAAATTTGACTTTTACAGAATTTCTAATCAATTTGTTTTTTATTCTTTTTCAGATAGAGAAAATCAGTCAATTCTCATCACGTAAGATTTTTTTATATTACATTTTTCACATTTGAATGTGTATATCTTTTAAAATGTGAATCTTAAATAGAATCTTATAGAATTTATAGATATGTATTTTATACATATGTAAAAATATCTCAACTAATATTTAAAAAACTTAAGATTTAAGATATTAAATTAAATATTTCAGCAATTTATTCTGATTAAAATTGACCTGGAATTTTGTTAAAGCTTCTACTTCTGGCTTATATCTCTTTTCATAAATTATTTAAAGCGCAAAAATTTATACAAAAGCATAAACAAGGGAAGATCATTTAAAAATATTATTCTTGATTTTTTAAAATTCATTTTCAGTGGAGAATCCGGGGCTGGGAAAACTGTCAACACCAAGAGAGTCATCCAGTACTTTGCCAGCATCGCAGCTGGAGGCGGGAAGAAAGATGGAGGTTCAGAGAAAAAGGTTAAACTCTTAATAATAAATGATGTTCCTCAGCCAAAAGCAGAACATCTCTGACTACTCTGTCAGTATTTGTTATACTGTAGTACCTTGACACCTGTCCTTCTTCCATCAGGGTACTCTGGAGGATCAAATCATCCAGGCTAATCCAGCTTTAGAAGCCTTTGGTAACGCCAAGACCATCAGAAACGACAACTCTTCTAGATTTGTAAGTTTCTATTTCATTAAAAAAAACCTTATGTTTGTGCTTCTTATAATTTTCTTTTTTCTTTTGTTCATTTTAAAAGGGTAAATTCATCAGAATTCATTTTGCAGCCAGTGGAAAACTGGCCTCAGCTGATATTGAGACATGTGAGTATAGATTTATATTTTTTTCGTCTGTTTTCTCAGAGTGATAACAGTCTAACTAATGATACACACACTTTTACAGATCTGCTGGAAAAGTCCCGCGTCACCTTCCAGCTGAAGGCTGAGAGAGACTACCACATCTTCTATCAGATTCTGTCTCAGAAGAAACCTGAGCTTCTAGGTACAAATACAAACACAACTTTATTTTTCATTAAAGTTTAAAGCGTGTCTAATATAAATACACAATATAGAAATACATTATAAACTCTCACGACGTTTTCCTCTTCAGAGATGTTGCTGATCACCAACAACCCCTACGACTACTCCTTCATCTCCCAAGGAGAGACCACTGTAGCTTCCATCAATGATGCTGAAGAGCTGATGGCCACTGATGTGAGAACTTTATTTATACTGCACCGCTGCAGACCACTGCTTCAGGAAATGCATCGATGACGTTCAACAACTCTGTTTTATATATTTCCAGGATGCCTTTGACGTCCTGGGCTTCACACAGGAAGAGAAAAATGGTATCTACAAACTGACTGGTGCCATCATGCACCATGGAAACATGAAGTTCAAAAACAAGCAGCGTGAGGAGCAGGCTGAGGCTGACGGCACCGAAGGTAAATGTTGTTTTTTTACAATTCCTGACTGATGTAATTGTTGTGTGGGAGGATTTCAGGAATTATTTGCTCGTATCTTTGCACAGACGCTGACAAAGTGGCTTATCTGATGGGCCTGAACTCTGCTGACCTCATCAAGGGTCTCTGTCACCCAAGAGTCAAAGTAGGAAACGAGTGGGTCACCAAGGGACAGAATGTCCAACAGGCAAGTTATTAAAACCTGCATTATTTACTGTCAACCTTTGTGTATTTACTCCAACTGGAACGTCTTTATTCCTTCTCACAGGTGTACTACGCCATCGGTGCTCTGTCTAAGTCAGTGTACGAGAAGATGTTTTTGTGGATGGTGGTCAGAATCAACCAATCCCTGGACACCAAGCAGCCTCGTCAGTACTTCATTGGTGTGCTGGACATCGCTGGGTTTGAGATCTTTGATGTGAGCCTCTTAAATTCAGTTTATTGTTGAATGTAATTCTGTTGTTGGGAGAAAAAAAAAACCTTTATTCTGACTGTTGTCTCTGCTACAGTTCAACACCTTTGAGCAGCTGTGCATCAACTTCACCAACGAGAAACTGCAACAGTTTTTCAACCACCACATGTTCGTGCTGGAGCAGGAAGAGTACAAGAAAGAGGGGATTGAATGGACTTTCATTGACTTTGGTATGGACCTGCAGGCCTGTATTGACCTCATTGAGAAGCCCATGGGTATCATGTCCATCCTTGAAGAGGAGTGCATGTTCCCCAAAGCCACTGATGCCACCTTTAAAGCCAAGCTTTATGACAACCATCTGGGGAAGTCCAACAACTTCCAGAAACCCAGAATTGTCAAGGGGAAACCAGAGGCTCATTTTGCCCTGATGCACTACGCTGGAACTGTTGATTACAACATCAACAACTGGCTGGTGAAGAACAAAGATCCTCTGAATGAGACGGTGGTTACATTGTACCAGAAGTCTACGCTGAAGCTGTTGGCGATGCTCTTTGCAAATTATGCTGGAGCGGATTCAGGTAATAATTGGAATCGGATTATTTTTCATTCATTCAAGTGTAAAAGACTGCCCACTAAATCGTCCGGTTTTGACATTTTAGCTGAAGGTGGAAAGGGTGGAAAAGCTGGAGGCAAGAAAAAAGGTTCATCCTTCCAAACGGTGTCAGCTCTGCACAGGGTGAGTGAACTGAACAGAAGAGGAAGGACGTGTGATTGACACTGTCTAAATAATGGATTGTTATGAATCTTTTACAGGAGAATCTCAACAAACTGATGACCAACCTGAGGTCCACGCACCCTCACTTTGTGCGCTGCATCATCCCCAATGAGACCAAGACTCCGGGGGCCATGGAGAATCCCCTGGTGATGCACCAGCTGCGCTGTAACGGTGTGCTGGAAGGAATCAGGATCTGCAGAAAAGGGTTCCCCAACAGGATCCTCTATGGAGACTTCAAACAGAGGTATATACACAGCTGCACAATTCCAGAGACATAAAGGACACCTCTGCTCATTATTGTTTTTATTTTGATGAAGATCTGTCTCTTATACACATCTATCCACCTTGGATATTTGAACCCTGCTGCCATTCCTGAGGGTCAGTTCATTGACAGCAGAAAGGGAGCAGAGAAACTCCTGGGGTCTCTGGACATCGATCACAACCAGTACAAGTTTGGACACACCAAGGTAAAACATAAAAAATGTGTCAAACTGAAGGCCTGGTGGACAAATAACTCACGCAGAGTCATTTTGTAAGGCCTGCAGAAGCTTACAATTCATTTTCTAATGCATATGACTAATGCGTAAGAGTTAATTCACCTGATAAATTAAAATTTCTTCTTTTTAACCCATTATTTCTCACTTAAATGACAAAAAATAAACACCAGTAACATGTCTTACATTTACAACCGACCCTTCAAGGGCCTCATCTATTGTTAATGTGACACCACAGGTTTATATCATTGAATACATTGAAATCACAGCAACATAAATTGATAAATATTTAATGACAATTATCTTTTTTGTGAAGTATGTTGCTGATGAGAAGATGCTCAAGGAAATAAAACTACAAATACTGATTATCTGTAAATTAATAACACGTTTTTATCATTTATCTACTAAGGTGTTCTTCAAAGCTGGTCTCCTAGGGCAACTTGAAGAAATGAGAGATGATCGTTTGTCTCTCATTATCACTGGGATCCAAGCAAGATCGAGAGGTCTCCTCGCCAGAGTGGAATTCCAGAAGATTGTTGAAAGAAGGTAAGAAGAACTCACTGAATTGTTTGCTGCCTTGAATTCACAAGAAACTTCATTCATGTTATTCTCTCACACAGAGATGCTTTACTGGTGATCCAGTGGAACATCCGCGCCTTCATGGGAGTCAAAAATTGGCCCTGGATGAAACTCTTCTTCAAGATCAAACCTCTGCTGAGATCAGCTGAGGCAGAAAAGGAGATGGCCAACATGAAGGAAGAATTCCTGAAGCTGAAAGAAGCCTACGCCAAGTCTGAAGCTCGGAGGAAGGAGCTGGAGGAGAAAATGGTTTCTCTTCTCCAAGAGAAGAATGACCTGCAGCTACAAGTCCAGGCTGTGAGAATATATCAGTTAGACAATGACATGAAACCTCATTATCAGCCAGTTTACATTTCTAACTCTAACTGTTGTTTATTTCCACAAAAGGAGCAAGATAATCTTGCGGATGCTGAAGAAAGATGTGAAGGTCTGATCAAAAACAAAATACAGATGGAGGCAAAAGCCAAGGAGCTGTCAGAGAGGTTGGAAGATGAGGAGGAGATGAACGCTGAACTGACTGCAAAGAAGAGGAAGCTGGAGGATGAGTGCTCTGAGTTAAAGAAAGACATCGATGACTTAGAGTTAACTCTGGCCAAAGTGGAAAAAGAGAAACATGCTACAGAGAACAAGGTAATTTTATTATATTTATTTCTATCCCAGTATTGATATTGTGAACATAAATAAAACTTTTTACCAAATTACAGGTGAAGAACCTGGTTGAGGAGATGGCAGCTCTGGACGAAATCATCGCCAAGTTGACCAAGGAGAAGAAAGCCTTACAGGAGGCTCATCAACAGACACTGGATGACCTGCAGAGTGAGGAAGACAAAGTCAACACTCTGACCAAGGCTAAGGTCAAGCTGGAGCAGCAAGTGGATGATGTACGTAATGAAATACACGAATACGATACAAGAACATCCACAGAGAAGATATTCAACTGTAATGTCACATCTAGCTCGAAGGTTCTCTGGAGCAAGAGAAGAAGATTCGGATGGATCTAGAGAGAGCTAAGAGAAAGCTGGAGGGAGACCTGAAGCTGACCCAGGAGAGCCTGATGGACCTGGAGAACGACAAGCAACAGCTTGAAGAACATATGAAAAAGTACTTTTTTGTTAAAAAATCAATGCAGTTCATTATATTAACACTGGTAAATGGTTAATGTGACGTTTCCTCCAAAACAGGAAAGACTTTGAACTCAGTCAGCTGAATAATAAAATAGAGGATGAACAGGCCATCGCTATACAGCTGCAGAAGAAACTGAAGGAACTTCAGGTAACGATTGACACACCTGGGTCGGTGATTGGTTGGAGTTCGGTTTGTTAAAGAGATTTCACCAATTTTCTCAGGCCCGTATTGAAGAACTGGAGGAAGAGCTGGAGGCAGAACGAGCTGCCAGAGCTAAGGTGGAGAAGCAGAGAGCAGATCTGGCCCGAGAGCTGGAGGAGATCAGTGAGAGGCTGGAGGAAGCTGGAGGAGCAACTGCCGCCCAGATTGAGATGAACAAGAAGAGGGAGGCTGAGTTCCAGAAACTGCGCAGAGACCTTGAAGAGGCCACTCTGCTGCACGAGTCCACGGCTGCGACACTGAGGAAGAAACAGGCCGACAGTGTCGCTGACCTGGGAGAGCAGATAGACAACCTGCAGAGAGTCAAGCAGAAACTGGAGAAAGAGAAGAGTGAGCTCAGACTGGAGCTGGACGATGTGGTCTCCAGCATGGAACATGTTGTGAAGACCAAGGTGAGAAAAAAAGGAACAAATGATTCCGTGTGAACATTGTCACTGCAGTCAGTGTAGTTTAACATCTGTCTTTATCAGACAAATCTGGAGAAGACATGCAGGACCATGGAGGATCAGATGAACGAATACAAGACCAAGTTTGAAGAAGCTCAACGCTGCATCAATGACTTCAACATGCAGAAAGCCAAACTTCAGACTGAAAACGGTAAGTGATGTTTAATACGACACTTCACAAGGTTTTCTGGAAAAACGAATATTTCTATTTCCAGGTGAACTTCTGAGGCAACTGGAGGACAAAGACTCCCTGGTGTCCCAGTTGACAAGAGGTAAAATGTCCTACACTCAACAGGTAGAAGATTTGAAGAGACAACTGGAGGAGGAGACCAAGGTGAGGATGGATTTCAGTGACTTCAACACTTGAATCCTCATCATGGTTTAACTTCTCTCATCGACTTTGACGTCACAGGCCAAGAACGCTCTGGCTCACGCGGTGCAGTCTTCCCGTCATGACTGTGACCTCCTCAGGGAGCAGTATGAGGAGGAGCAGGAAGCCAAGGCTGAACTCCAGCGCAGCATGTCCAAGGCCAACTCTGAGGTGGCTCAGTGGAGAACTAAGTACGAAACCGATGCCATCCAGAGGACTGAGGAGCTGGAGGAGGCCAAGTAAGATTTTTAGATCAGCGTCACATTTAACGTCAAATACAAAGATATTTGACTTCGTCTTGACAGGTCAGCTTTTTGTTTGTGTTATGTTCCTTCTAAGATATAAGACGAACAAAAGGTTTGTCTGTTAAATGAATGAGCCAACAGTCGTAGTGGTCGCAATGTTTGATTTTCACTGCAACAGTAACGACTAAAATAAAAAAAAAAGAAATAAAATGTTTGAATGATGGATTTCTTAAGGAAGAAGCTGGCTCAGCGTCTGCAGGATGCTGAAGAAGCCGTGGAAGCAGTGAATGCTAAATGTTCCTCCCTGGAGAAGACTAAACACAGACTTCAGAATGAGATTGAAGATCTCATGGTGGACGTGGAGAGGTCTAATGCTGCTGCTGCTGCTCTGGACAAGAAGCAAAGAAACTTTGACAAGGTGAGGAACTATTAGGAATCTATATATTTATATTTTGTCTTCTCCTTTTGACTTGTCCCTTTTTACAGGTGTTGCCACAGCAAGTCAATAATTTCCATCTCCCCCGTCCTCTGTATCTTCTACTCTGACTCCAACTACTATCTTCTCTAGCTTTTTCTCCAAACCTTCCTGTCTGTGTTGTCCCTCTAATCACCTCATTCCTGATTCTGTCCATCTTTGTCTCTCCTAAGGAGAATCTCAGCATCTTTAACTCCTCCACCTCCAGCTCTGTCTCCTGTCTTCTGTCTATTCCTAGTGTCTCTGATCCATAAATCATGTCTGGTCTCACCACTGTCCTGTAAATCTTTCTCTTCACCTTCGCTGACTCTCTTCTATCACAGATCACTCTATCATCCTTACTGGATGAAAGTGTTGAGAATGATGTTTATCATTAGATGGGAAATAAAAACAAAGTAAAAAGATAAATTAATGACGTCCTACAGAATATTGATTCCAAGAATTCCAAGAATATCAGAATTCCAAGATATTCTGGTGTATCAATTGTTTTATGGCCCTAGTTCTACCTTTGTCCATTTGGCTATTGCTGAGGGTCCTTCTCTTCCAGGTCCTGGCTGAGTGGAAGCAGAAGTATGAGGAGTCACAGTGTGAGCTGGAAGGCTCCCAGAAGGAGGCCAGGGCCCTCAGCACTGAGCTCTTCAAACTGAAGAACTCCTACGAGGAGTCTCTGGATCATCTGGAGACCATGAAGAGAGAGAACAAAAACCTGCAGGGTAAAATGTGCACTGCAGTTGTTGTTGTTGTTTTTTTCATTATTTAAAAATGTAATGTAAGGCCCTGATTGATTTATTCTCCTTCCATTAACACAGAGGAGATATCTGATCTCACTGAGCAACTTGGTGAAGGTGGCAAGAGCATCCACGAACTGGAGAAATTGCGCAAACAACTGGAACAAGAGAAGAATGAAATCCAGTCTGCTCTGGAAGAAGCTGAGGTTAATGATCCGTCCAGTCGACATTATGTCAGTTTTATAAATCTATTGAAGTTATTTTAATAATTTACTCTGTCCACCAGGCTTCCCTGGAGCACGAGGAGGGCAAAATTCTCCGAGCTCAGCTGGAGTTCAACCAAATCAAAGCTGATATTGAACGTAAACTGTCAGAGAAGGATGAGGAGATGGAGCAGAGCAAGAGGAACATGCAGAGGACCATCGACACCCTGCAGAGCTCTCTGGAGGCCGAGTGTCGCAGCAGGAATGAAGCTCTCCGTATAAAGAAGAAGATGGAGGGAGATCTGAACGAGATGGAGATCCAGCTCAGCCAGGCCAACAGGCAGGCAGCTGAGGCCCAGAAACAGCTCAAATCTGTTCATGCTCATCTGAAGGTGAGTGGAAGATGGAATATTCTTTGTATTTTTTTTTCATTTCTGTACATTTCTTAAAAAAGAGGTTTTCTTAAAATTACAGGACGCCCAGCTGCAGTTGGACGATTCTCTCCGAGCCAACGATGACATGAAGGAAAACTTCGCCATTGTTGAGAGACGCAACAATCTGCTTCAGGCTGAGCTTGAAGAACTGAGAGCTGCTTTGGAGCAAACTGAGAGAAGTCGCAAACTTGCTGAGCAAGAGCTGATGGATGTCAGTGAGAGGGTGCAGCTACTGCACTCACAGGTGAGACCAGGATTTCTCTGTTGCAATAGTTCAGGTAGTTCCTGTACCTGACATTAAACCTTTCTTTTTCTGCAAACATCTGTAGAACACTGGTCTGATCAACCAGAAGAAGAAGCTGGAGGCTGATACTGCCCAGCTTCAGACAGAAGTTGAAGATGCCGTGCAGGAGTGTAGAAATGCTGAAGAGAAGGCCAAGAAGGCCATCACTGATGCTGCCATGATGGCAGAGGAGCTGAAGAAGGAGCAGGACACCCTGAAGAAAGAGCAGGACACCAGTGCTCACCTGGAGAGAATGAAGAAGAACATGGAGCAGACCATCAAAGACCTGCAGCATCGTCTGGATGAAGCGGAGCAGATCGCCATGAAGGGAGGCAAGAAGCAGCTGCAGAAGCTGGAGGCCAGGGTGAGACACTGTTGGACATTTAAGACCTTTATATTTTTAGAGCAATCCAATAAAGATCTTGTCCCTGGGTTTGATAGTAAAGAAATAAATTCCCTCCAGATATGACTTCAACCTTCAGGTTTATATTGAAGCCTAAACAGAGAAGTGGGCGAAGGTGCAAAGGCTTTTAATAATTTGTGGATGATCTTGGTTCAGGTGAAGGACCTGGAGACTGAGGTGGAGTCGGAGCAGAAGAAGAGCAGTGAAGCTGTGAAAGGAATCCGTAAATATGAGAGACGCATCAAGGAGCTGACCTATCAGGTGATCTTTGCTTTGCTCCAACACAACTTCAGCTACAAATCCATCAAACTCACTTTTCCATATCAGCTACGTTATGGGAAAAGTGAGGAATTAATTAGAGAACCTTGAAAATGTAGGCGTAGCCACAGGTGGGCCTGGGGCCGCCCACTTGTCAGTCAGGCCCGCCCCATCCAATGAGGGCTGACCATGCCATAACAAGGCATGATGTTCATTATCAAACTAAGGCTATAATACTTTGGTGTTGGGCCCCCCTGATTTTTTAGGGGCCCACCTATGTCATGGGTTCTGCTCGAAAATGATTAATTCCTGCTCTGTTACTGCGTACAGACTGAAGAAGACCGCAAGAACGTTGCACGTCTGCAAGATCTGGTGGACAAGCTGCAGCTGAAGGTCAAATCCTATAAGAGAGCTGCAGAGGAAGCTGTAAGTGCAGAAAAAACTATTGCAAAACCTTTTTTCTTTAATATTATCTTAACACACAAGACAATGTGTTGATAATAATAATTTATAAAAATCAATAAATCAATTGATACTGATGTATTCTTATTAATAATTATTTGTTCAAATCTGACAGGAGGAGCAGGCCAACACTCATCTGACAAAGTTCCGTAAACTGCAGCATGAGTTGGACGAGGCAGAAGAGCGAGCCGACATCGCTGAGTCCCAGGTCAACAAGATCCGCGCCAAGAGCCGTGACGTTGGTGCCAAGGTAGGTTTTACATTTAGGGTTTTATTTTCATACAATACACACATAAAAAAGATCTGTACATCCTTTTAAGAAATCTCTTTTATTTTTATATGAATATAAATGACAAATTATGCATTGAGACAGAATTCAGACCTTTTTTGGGAGAAAACATAGTTCAGTCTAGTGTTGTTCCCCTCCGCAACAACAGAGGGCGCTAGCTGCATTTTGGTATTGCGTTTAAATTCCAGATCTTTGTGTTGATGTCGATGTGGTCATATATTCATGTTAATACTGTCATTATTTTTCCACTTCATCTTGCACTTTGTCTACAACAGGCTGTTGTTTACATTGTTTATTGTGTAGAATATATAGATAACACAGTGTTTATATTCAATGTCAGGTGACCTAGTTTCCAATCAAAAGTTTCTAACTCCTCCAACAAACAGTTTGACTCCAATTGTACAGAGGTTTTACAGACGTGCATGTCTTTCCGTGTCAAATGTCGCCCCCTACTGGTATTCCTTCTAATCTGTCTCTATTTGCCACTTTTTTTTTCCATTCCTCAACACAGAAGGGCCTCGATGAGGAGTAAACTACTCCGATGACACTGAGGAGCCTTTTCCTTCTCCTATGCTGTAGTTTTCTTCTCCACAGTAACTGTAGAATAAAGAAAAGTGCATTTCAGTTGTGCGGTGTTTTTTTTCATTCATTTTCCTTGAAACTCTAACAATAACTCATTCCTGCCCTCTTGTGGTTATATTTGGAACTTCACCCTTCAAATAGGGTGACATTTACACGTGCTCATGATTTCCAAACTTTAGTAGAATGTAATCACTTGTTTTTCACCACTGACACTTTCTATTATTTCACCCTTTTCTATTCAAACTCAATTATTCAAAAAGAAATAAAGAGAAGAACTGACTGCGTCTTGAGGGAATCTGACTGAAGTCACCAGACTGAAGTGCAACACAATGGTTTGTTTTTGGTATTTAATTTAATAATAAAAAAAATAGTTAACTTTTATATCACTTTGAAATCATACACACATACAATATTCCCATGCTGTAATGTTTATTAAAGATAGAGATAAAAAAAATACTAGATCTGCACGACGGATATATACTATTTACTACTATATATATATATATATATACACTTTTGTGGTATTCAAGTGGTATTTAGTAGAAGCAAAGGGCTGTCAAAAGAGGTTAAAAAAATCTGTCATCTACTCTACACAAATTATGGTTTGTGCTCTAAATTTTTCTAAAAGATTTTTAGATTTAAAAACCTTTGGAACAAGATGAACGGGAAACGTTTATTGGTAAATGACCAACAGACAAATCACAATCAGCCTAAATGAGTATATTTTGTATAAAGTTCGTTCATAAAATCATAAAGACTAAAAAGTACATCATCATACACAGTCTTACCTTCACCCGCCAGCTGCAGACTGATGTCCTTGTCCTGTCTTCCATTCCAAAGAGCAACGTTGACATCGTTCAGCTACTGTCACAGTCACTGGTCTCGTCCTAGTTCCTCTAACCTATAAGGAGATAGACAGAAAGTAGATTATAAAAAACAGAAAATTGTATTGCGGTTTCTTCAGGTCAACCGTTACAAACTTGGACTCTGACATTTAAAGGTGGATGACCAGTTGACTGTCTGGCCGACCCCCACCCAGCATTAACAAAAGCGTATCAAGGTGACACCTTTGTTCTTTCCATGTAAGAGACAAGCTGCCAAAACACTAGCTCTCACCCTCAGAGATGAACTCATGCCCGAGGTCACATGGTCCGACTGAGGTGAAGGCAGTGAGAAGACCCCGCCACAGTATGAGTACAATGATGAAGAAAATAAAGAAAATTCTGGTGATGTCTCCAAATAGTCTCAAGTCTCAATAGTCTGTTTGACATCTTTTGTCTAACTTTTACCAAGTGTTTTGCGCCTTCTAGAAGGCTTTCAACACAAACTCCATTAAAAAAAAGTTAAACTGCCACTAAATGAACCAAAATAAAATGATAAAATGACTGTACAAATGTCATGCACCTGTTCCCCTCCATCAGTGCTGACATCACGCTGCTCAGCTGTAACGGTGCCACCGCAGGCTGCGCTTCTCAATTAGGGAGAAAATATCGGGAGAAGAATTTCACGAGGTTATCTTTGTCCTCAAGGCCAAAGGAAAGGGACCGCTGCCACCAGGACAGGATGAGACAAAGGGTGTAGACGTAGTTGGGCCGGACAGTGTTGAGCGATCACTGAAACTCTCACCTCAACAGCTGCAACACTTCATCATCGTGCCAACCATCGCTTCATCTGACCACCGTTCACTCAACCTACATTATGTTCTACAGCATCATGTATTTATATTGGGCCTGTTGCTACTTCTTCTTGAAGTCAAACATACTTCTGGGCGTCCCTGTGAAATCTTCATCTTGATTTCCCTCTTTTTGTTCTCCTTCTCGGAGGAATTTTAGTTGAAGGCAAAAAAAAAAAAAAAAAGAATACATGAAACCGATAGCTTTTATTTATCCCGTAAATAAAATAGAAGTCATTTGATATGGACTCTCAGCCTCTGATCTCCACCTCTTGCCCTCCCCTCTCTGGTCCATCTATTGTCCTCCCTTGTTTGTCACAAGGTAAAAGCAACAAATAGCAGCAGAGCGTGGATCCTAATTAGGAGAAGACCTTTTCTCTGGACATTCATCCCATATTTGGTGGATTAACAACCTTTATTAACGGGACCTGGGCTGCTGTGAACATCCTGGCTCATCATTCCTGGTGACTGAAGATTGAGAGTCAAGGTAAGGAGAACCTCCACCTGTCTATTTATAACTATCTGTCCATTTACTTATCTTTTAAGACAGTGATTCTCAACTGGTCTCACTCTGGGACACACATTGTCCTTCGGTCATTAAGTCACGACCCACTCTCGTAGAATTCAAACCAAGCAAATTAATTTTCTAAAAAAAAAAAAAAAAAGCCTTTTGAAAAATGACTTCTTTTAACATATTAATTGTATTCAGCAGAGTGGGCCTTTCAAAATAAGAGATTTTCTAAAACAAAACACATGCTCAACAGATTCACATTATTTTGATTTCTGACCAGCTGTTAGCCACCCATTCTGAACGGGTCCACTTTTGGGTTGGAACATACTAGTTGAGAACCACTGCATTAACTTATATATGTGTGTGGTGATGAGGCGAGATTATTTTTAGATTACTTTAAATTACATACAACTTTGTTAATAATCTTTATTAATCATATCAATCAATCAATCATATCATCATTTTAAATATGTATTTATTTGTTTTTTGCTACATTTGTAGACTGACCAAAGTTATAAAGAATGTTCACGTCCTGGGAACGCGTTTAAGCTATTTTGTAGATATTTTTCTATTATATTACTGTATGTTCTGCAAAAAGTCTCACCTCTAATCGTGCCTCGTTTTTCATACATCAATAAATTCTCATTTTGAAGGTTGAACAATGGGGGACTCTGCCATGAGAGAGTTTGGGGCTGCGGCTCCTTTTCTTAGAAAGTCTGACAAGGAGCGACTGGAAGCCCAGACTCGTCCGTTTGACATGAAGAAGGAATGTTTTGTTCCTGATCCGGAGGTGGAGTACGTCAAGGCTACCATTACCAGCAGAGACGGTGACAAAGTCACCGCTGATACTGAGTTTGGAAAGGTAGAATTCATCCAACTCAGAAACTACTCCTTTCTTCAGAAAAGAAGAAATATCGATTCCTTTTGTTAATATTTCATGTTGATTCCTAGTCCGTCACAGTCAAGGACACTGACGTCCATCCTCAAAATCCACCAAAGTTTGATAAAATTGAGGACATGGCCATGTTCACCTTCCTCCATGAGCCGGCCGTGCTGTTTAACCTCAAAGAGCGTTACGCAGCATGGATGATCTATGTAAGAAATATCTAAGAAGATGTCATATTACTGTTGATTATATTCCCATTGACTCATTTCTCTTCTCCTCTTCTTCTAGACCTACTCTGGACTGTTCTGTGTGACTGTCAACCCCTACAAGTGGCTGCCAGTCTACAACCAGGAGGTGGTTGTTGCCTACAGAGGAAAGAAGAGGAGTGAAGCTCCTCCTCACATCTTCTCCATCTCTGATAATGCCTACCAGTACATGCTGTCAGGTACGTCATCTCTTTTATCCTGTCTGCATTCCTTCCATTTCCTGCTCATAAACAACAGCAAGTTCTAGTGAGTTTTCCATTTTCCTACAGACAGAGAAAATCAGTCCATCCTAATCACGTAAGTCACAGTTGAACAAAAATGTCCTTCCTTTATAAAGTCATTCTATTTTTTCCTTAAACTGACTTTATTCTCTCAAGTGGAGAATCTGGTGCTGGAAAGACTGTCAACACCAAACGTGTCATTCAGTACTTTGCCAGCATCGCAGCTGTTCCAGGTGGAGGAAAGAAAGATCCTGCCTTGGAGAAGAAGGTCTGTAAAATGACTCAAGTACTTGAGTATCACAGAAAAAGAAAAAGTCTATTAAGACTCAAAGTGTAATATAAAGTAACTGAAGTAGCTGTTGAAATATCCCAGGGTACTCTGGAGGACCAGATCATCCAGGCCAACCCAGCTCTGGAGGCCTTTGGTAATGCTAAGACCATCAGGAATGACAACTCCTCCAGATTTGTAAGTATTTCTGTGATAAAAAACACAGCTCTGTAAATTAATTGTTGAAATTCATTAATTAACATGGTTTGATCCATTAGGGTAAATTTATCCGCATTCACTTCGACAATCGAGGGAAACTGGCCTCTGCTGACATTGAAACTTGTGAGTAGAGCAAAAAGGAACTGTGTGCACGTCGTACATGTTTCACCAAAAATCAAACCGTTGTTTTCTTTTGTTACAGACCTTCTGGAAAAGTCCCGTGTGACCTACCAGCTCAAGGCTGAAAGGGACTATCACATCTTCTACCAGATCCTGTCTCAGGCCAAGCCTGAACTTCTGGGTAAGAGCTTCAAACACTTCACACACATATGTGAGAAATAAATAAATGAATATACAATAAAACCTGTTAAATGAACTTTCAGAGATGTTGCTGATCACCAACAACCCCTACGACTACGCCTTCATCTCCCAAGGAGAGACCACTGTAGCTTCCATCAATGACTCTGAGGAGCTGATGGCCACTGATGTGAGAACTTTATTTATAATGCACCGCTGCAGACCACTGCTTCAAGGAAATGCATCGATGACGTTCAACAACTCTGTTTTATATTTATCCAGGATGCCTTTGACGTCCTGGGCTTCACACAGGAAGAGAAAAATGGTATCTACAAACTGACTGGTGCCATCATGCACCATGGGAACATGAAGTTCAAGAACAAGCAGCGTGAGGAGCAGGCTGAGGCTGACGGCACCGAAAGTAAATGTTGTTTTTTTACAATTCCTGACTGATGTAATTGTTGTGTGGGAGGATTTCAGGAATTATTTGCTCGTATCTTTGCACAGATGCTGACAAAGTGGCTTATCTGATGGGCCTGAACTCTGCTGACCTCATCAAGGGTCTCTGTCACCCAAGAGTCAAAGTAGGAAACGAGTGGGTCACCAAGGGACAGAATGTTGCCCAGGTAAAAACATTGGGTTTTTAAAGTATATTAGATTTAAAAATATTAACATGTTTCGTTGCCTCAGGTCGCAGGTGTCAAACTCAGGCCCGGGGGCCAAATCTGGCCTCTAATGTAATTATATTTGGCCCGCAAGATCATATCAAATATGTACTAGAGTTGGCCCACCAGTATATAGGCCATAAATACTGGCAGACTTGATAGTATTTTGTATTTTTTTGTTATAAGTCTATAAAAAACATTAAATAATCTGAAAAGGCTACAGAAAAGACAAACACCTCTGAGGTTTGAATAAATCAACATTAATTCAGGGGCAGCAATTGAAGCCAGGCAATATAGGCAGTTGCTTGGGGCTGCGGCCACTAGGGGGGCCTAGTCAAAAACTGTTGAAGGGGAAATATTTACAGTCTGAGCCGTGACTTCATGCCACTTTTTAATCGTGGCCCTCTCTGAAATTGAGTTCCACACCCCTGCCTTAGGTGAACTACGCCATCGGTGCTCTGTCCAAGTCAGTGTACGAGAAGATGTTTTTGTGGATGGTGGTCAGAATCAACCAATCCCTGGACACCAAACAGCCTCGTCAGTACTTCATTGGTGTGCTGGACATCGCTGGGTTTGAGATCTTTGAGGTAAGCGCTCAAAACAAAACAGTAAATATCCAGATTTCAGAGGTTTTTATCTCCAAAAGACTGAGTCCATGTTGTTTTTTTTTCAGTTCAACACCTTTGAGCAGCTGTGCATCAACTTCACCAACGAGAAACTGCAACAGTTTTTCAATCACCACATGTTCGTGCTGGAGCAGGAAGAGTACAAGAAAGAGGGGATTGAATGGACTTTCATTGACTTTGGTATGGACCTGCAGGCCTGTATTGACCTCATTGAGAAGCCCATGGGTATCATGTCCATCCTTGAAGAGGAGTGCATGTTCCCCAAAGCCAGCGACACCACCTTTAAAGCCAAGCTTTATGACAACCATCTGGGGAAGTCTGCAAACTTCCAGAAACCCAGAATTATCAAGGGAAAACCAGAGGCTCATTTTGCCCTGATGCACTACGCTGGAACTGTTGATTACAACATCAACAACTGGCTGGTGAAGAACAAAGACCCTCTGAATGAGACGGTGGTCGGACTGTATCAGAAATCTAACCTCAAACTGTTGGCGATTCTCTTTGCAAATTATGCTGGAGCTGATTCAGGTTAGTAATGAGAAGGGGGCTAACATATTTGATTCAAGACATGTATCGACGCATCGGAAAAACTGGTCCAACTTTGTTGTTTTTAATAAATTGATTAATAATTATTAAATTATCCTTTGTTCAGTCCAGGAATCTGGAAAAGGCAAAGGCAGCAAGAAGAAAGGTTCATCTTTCCAGACTGTCTCAGCTCTTCACAGGGTCAGGAAAAAGTCTTTACATAAGTTATAATATGTGAAAAAAAATAATTTGTAGACATAATGTTAGTCTAAAATATTGCAGCGTATAGTTGAAGAATAAATTGTTGCCGCGTGTCTTCTTCTAAAGGAAAATCTCAACAAGCTGATGACCAACCTGAGGTCCACGCACCCTCACTTTGTGCGCTGCATCATCCCCAATGAGACCAAGACTCCTGGGGCCATGGAGAATCCCCTGGTGATGCACCAGCTGCGCTGTAACGGTGTGCTGGAAGGAATCAGGATCTGCAGAAAAGGGTTCCCCAACAGGATCCTCTATGGAGACTTCAAACAGAGGTACCTACAGGACAAGTGTTGAATGGTTAAAACTAGTTGTATGGTTAAAACTTTTCACATACAATAAAAATGATACATATTCAGTTCACCTTACAGAAAAAAACTGAACTAATAAATCTTTTTGGTTTGCCCTCAATGTGTTCATGGTTCATGGTGGGCCCAACTCCAGGGTTTACTCCAAGAATGAACTTTTCAGAACCATTCCACAATATTTTAAAAAAAAATTAGAAATACCATGCAGTACAAAAGTCAAGATAATAATTTATTTTTCAATACTTCTACAGATACCGTATTTTGAACCCAAGCTCCATCCCTGAGGGACAGTTTATCGATAACAAGAAAGCTTCAGAGAAGCTCCTGGGATCCTTGGATATTGACCACACCCAGTACAGACTGGGACACACCAAGGTATTGATGGAACGCAATAGTCAAACAGCCAGTAGAGGGCGCTGATCTTTGGCAGATGGAGTGGACAATACATGAGATATTACATATATATATATATTACACACATATATAACATTTAATATGTCATTTTGGATGGATGGAAATCAAATATCCATTATTACAAGTCTTAAACATGCGGCCCATGAGCCATTTGCGGCCTATTAAAATATATTTTGCAGCCCCCACCTTGATGTGAGAGTTGAATTCATAGTAATATTTTATAGATTTATTTTTGTTTTTTCATACATTTTTTTCTGTAATGTAGGTGTTCTTCAAAGCTGGGCTGCTTGGTCTTCTGGAGGAGATGAGAGATGACCGCTTGGCTCTGATCATAACCAGACTGCAGGCCAGATCCAGAGGCGTTCTGGCACGAATTGAATTCAAGAAGATTGTAGAACGCAGGTACGTGTTCCCTCAATAAACACATCAATAACTTTTTATGTACTTTTTCCGTAATTTACACTTATTTGGCCAATTAATGATAACTCTAATTGATAAGATGCAGATAGGCCGTTGATGAAATCATCATTTGAATAAATTCTTTAAATCACTGTCCAAAAGGGATGCTCTGCTAGTGATCCAGTGGAACATCCGGGCCTTCATGGGGGTCAAGAATTGGCCTTGGATGAAGATGTATTTCAAAATCAAGCCTCTGTTGAAGTCAGCAGAGACTGAGAAGGAGATGGCAAACATGAAGGAGGAGTTCACCAAACTGAAGGAGGCTTATGCAAAGTTAGAAGCCCGCAAGAAGGAACTGGAAGAGAAGACGGTCACTCTACTCCAAGAGAAGAACGACCTGCAGCTGCAAGTTCAGACTGTACGGGAGAAATCTGGACGTTTATATGAAAATATTACATAAGAGGGCAAACAATGACTAAGAATTGATGCCATTTTGTCGTGTTATTTGGCAGGAGCAAGACAATCTCTGTGATGCTGAAGAAAGATGTGAAGGCCTGATCAAAAACAAAATCCAACTTGAAGCTAAAGCCAAAGAGTTGTCAGAGAGGTTGGAAGATGAGGAGGAGATGAACGGTGAACTGACTGCAAAGAAGAGGAAGCTGGAGGATGAGTGCTCTGAGTTAAAGAAAGACATCGATGACTTAGAGTTAACTCTGGCCAAAGTGGAAAAAGAGAAACATGCTACAGAGAACAAGGTAACAAAGATAAGAATCCAAACACCAAAAGACATTTGGTGTTTGTTAAATCATTATAATAATATGTTTGCAAAAATGTGCACTGGTCCCTAGGTGAAGAATCTGACTGAGGAGATGGCAGCTCTGGACGAAATCATCGCCAAGTTGACCAAGGAGAAGAAAGCCTTACAGGAGGCTCATCAACAGACACTGGACGACCTGCAGAGTGAGGAAGACAAAGTCAACACTCTGACCAAGGCTAAGGTCAAGCTGGAACAGCAAGTGGATGATGTAAGACTGTAGTAGAAATCTACAATATTCTACTTTCAAAAAGTCCCAAAGAATTATGCAGTTAACAATTATTGCACCTACAGCTTGAAGGATCCTTGGAACAAGAGAAGAAAATCCGGATGGATCTTGAGAGAGCAAAGAGAAAGCTGGAAGGAGACCTGAAGTTGGCTCATGAGAGTGTCATGGACCTGGAAAATGATAAACAGCAACTTGAAGAGAGGCTGAAAAAGTAAAATAATAAGAGGAGAAATAAGAGATTTAAAACTTCTTCATCATCATCAACTGAATTTTTTCCCTCAGGAAAGATTTTGAAATCAGTCAACTGAATGGAAAAATAGAAGATGAACAAGCGATGAGTGCCCAGCTCCAGAAAAAATTGAAGGAGCTACAGGTGCACTTTACACATAATTAGATTAATTCAAAACAATTTAACAGCTTTAATATAAACATGACTCTGTATAATATATAGGCCCGCATTGAAGAACTGGAGGAAGAGCTGGAGGCAGAACGAGCTGCCAGAGCTAAGGTGGAGAAGCAGAGAGCAGATCTGGCCCGAGAGCTGGAGGAGATCAGTGAGAGGCTGGAGGAAGCTGGAGGAGCAACATCTGCTCAAATTGAGATGAACAAGAAGAGGGAGGCTGAGTTTCAGAAACTACGCAGAGACCTTGAAGAGGCCACTGTGCAGCATGAATCAACTGCTGCGACACTGAGGAAGAAACAGGCCGACAGTGTTGCTGACCTGGGAGAGCAGATAGACAACCTGCAGAGAGTCAAGCAGAAACTGGAGAAAGAGAAGAGTGAGCTCAGACTGGAGCTGGACGATGTGGTCTCCAGCATGGAACATGTTGTGAAGACCAAAGTAATTGAATTTTGTTTGCTCTTCTCTATCTAGGAAAGGTTCTCTTAAGTGAGACATTCACAAATTTATGTTAATTTCAGAACAACTTGGAGAAAATGTGCAGGTCTTTGGAAGATCAGATGAATGAATACAAGACAAAGTCAGAAGAAGGTCAACGTACCATCAATGACTTCACCATGAACAAGGCCAAGCTTCAAACTGAAAACAGTAGGTGTACTGTGAAGTTGCCAGCATGGAACACTTTCTTGAAAATGTTATTAAAACATATTGCTATTTCAAATTCAGGTGAACTCTCAAGACAGCTTGAGGAAAAGGATTCCCTTGTGTCTCAGCTCACCAGAGGAAAACAGTCCTACACTCAACAGATTGAAGACCTGAAAAGACAGTTGGAGGAAGAAGTCAAGGTACTGATACTGCAGTCACATGTTACTCTGCAGATATACTGTATATATTTATGATTAATTATTAATCAATCACAGGCCAAGAACGCTCTGGCTCATGCAGTGCAGTCTGCCCGTCATGACTGTGACCTCCTCAGGGAGCAGTATGAGGAGGAGCAGGAAGCCAAGGGTGAACTTCAACGCAGCATGTCCAAGGCCAACTCTGAGGTGGCTCAGTGGAGAACTAAGTACGAAACTGATGCCATCCAGAGGACTGAGGAGCTGGAGGATGCCAAGTGAGTAAACCACAGTCACACTACATCAATTATGTGAGATATCTTTGTGAAATACACAAGTAAACTTTTATGTTTTTTATCGCACAACAGAAAGAAGCTGGCTCAGCGTCTGCAGGATGCTGAGGAAGCCGTGGAAGCAGTGAATGCTAAATGTTCATCCCTGGAGAAGACTAAACACAGACTTCAGAATGAGATTGAAGATCTCATGGTGGACGTGGAGAGGTCTAATGCTGCTGCTGCTGCTCTGGACAAGAAGCAAAGAAACTTTGACAAGGTCTCAGAAATTAAAGTTCAAATTAAAAATATTTTTTCAGAGATGCAGAAAATAATAATATATATATGCATACATCTCAGGTCCTGGCAGAATGGAAACAAAAGTATGAGGAGTCTCAGGCTGAATTGGAGGGTTCTCAGAAAGATGCCCGGTCCCTGAGCACTGAACTCTTCAAACTGAAGAACTCTTATGAAGAATCTCTAGAACATCTGGAGACCATGAAGAGAGAGAACAAGAATCTGCAGGGTAAGAACTGACTTTAGATTACTACTTTGCTACAACAATTATTTTGGAATTGCTGAAAACAGAATTTGATTTTGTACTTCAGAGGAAATAGCTGATCTCACCGAACAAATCGGTGAGGGAGGAAAGAGCATTCATGAACTTGAAAAGATAAGAAAGCAGTTGGAGCAAGAGAAGTCAGAGATACAAACTGCTCTGGAGGGGCCATCACTGATGCTGCCATGATGGCAGAGGAGCTGAAGAAAGAGCAGGACACCAGTGCTCACCTGGAGAGAATGAAGAAGAACATGGAGCAGACCATCAAAGACCTACAGTATCGTCTGGATGAAGCTGAACAGATCGCTATGAAGGGAGGCAAGAAGCAGCTGCAGAAGCTGGAGGCCAGGGTGAGTATTACACCTCAGTATAATGAACCAGAATTGGACTTCGACAACGCTGTGCTGCATGTTCTGGTATGTTCTTATCTCCACCTCTGTCTGACAGGTCAAAGAACTTGAAAATGAAGTGGAAAATGAACAGAAAAAAGGCAGTGATGCTATAAAAGGAGTACGAAAGTATGAAAGACGTATAAAGGAACTGACCTACCAGGTAGGTGTAGGTAGATGTAAGTCATATTCATCTCATGTTAGTCTGAATTTGTTTAAGATTGTTGATTTTGTATTATTTTTTCTCTTTTTAGACTGAGGAAGATCGTAAAAATCTTGTGCGACTTCAGGACCTGGTAGACAAACTGCAGCTGAAGGTCAAGTCCTACAAGAAAGCTGCAGAGGAGTCTGTAAGTGTTAACTACTTTGAATCCCAGCTTACATTAACGAATGCCTTATTGACAGTTATATTTATCCCTTAAAGGAGGAACAAGCCAATAATAATCTCACTAAGTTCCGCAAACTCCAACATGAGCTGGATGAAGCTGAAGAGAGGGCTGACATCGCCGAATCCCAGGTCAACAAGCTACGTGCTAAGAGCCGGGAAGTGAGCTCCAAGGTTGGCACACATCTCTCCTACTGAAAAAAAAAAATTAATATCTTAGTATATATTCTAGGTAAACTAAGATGCAGCCCGTTTGGCGTTATCGGCGTTAAATCAGATAAAAAAGTCATACAAAGACCTAAACAGTTCTATGCCATCTATAGGTAAAACATGGTAATTGCTGGTATTTTTTCCTTTGTTTCAGAAGGGACTTGATGAAGAGTGAAACACCTTCAGCATCAACTTCTGAGACCACTGCTCCTCATGAGAGGTCGTCTCCCTACGTGTGCTTCATTGTTTTCTAGTCTTCATAGTTTTCTTGCCTGCAGTGATTCACGACCAAGTCGTCGTCCTTTACCCACAGAAAAAGAATGAATAAAGAAATTGCAACTTGAACATGTGTACCATTTTCTTTTCACAAACTCTTCTCCCAGTGTGCATGTGTATCAACTCTGTTGTATGAGATTTTTATTTATTTATTTTTTTTACAAAGTTTCAGATTTTAATTACCATAAGTATTTAATAGGGGTGGCCTCGTGGTTAAGGAAACGGACTTGGTTCTGCAGGGGCCCCGGTTCCAATCCCCCTAACACCAAGTTACTGAGGTGCACTGAGCATGGTATCTTCCCCACACACTGCTCCCCCGGCCCTGGCTCAGCTAGTTGCCCCTGCTCACTACAGTGATGGGTAAAATGCAGAGGAAAAATTTCCCCCAAAAAACGTGGGATGAACAACAACATCCTTATCATTATATTCATAGAAAATAGGTTCAGTAAAATGTGAAAGAATGCATAAAAGTTTCAAGAAGTGTGCAAACAGAAAAAAAAGTTGTCTGTGACAATATTTGTAGTGGTCAGGAGTCAGTTCCTCATTTAGTCCATGGTCCTTCACTGACAGACACTCCTGCAGCTACAGTTATCTTTTCATCTCACTACACCTTGTGTTGCAGCCATGGAAGAGAGGAGGAACTTGTTTCTCCCCAACCAAATGTAAACACAACTCAGCATTAATAACTTTGAGTTAAAAAGATTTTTTGCAAGGCTCAAATGATTTATTTTCAAAGTCAGAAATTGCTAAGGGCCCACCATTAATCATTTTTAATAGTTTGTGTACAAACGAGCAAAGGTGGGTAAAGTAAAGAAATATTAATTGTTTTGTTTAAGAGCAAACTGTTGACGCAACAATTGGTAAAGATACTTTATAGCCTTCAAACTCTCATCCCTGGGACACACTGGTAAATTTACTAATTGATCCGCAATATGATAATCTGCTATTTTATAACACCAATTTGCCAAGAATAGATTGAGTGCTAGAGTTAACTTTAAGGATATACAGTATACAGAATTATGTATGAATGTTTAAACCACTGACCTTTTTATCTGTGTTTGATCCATTCTTCTCTGTCTTCAGTTTGTCTCTCCAGAGCCAAGAAACGGGGGACAATGTGCGATCCAAAATTTGGTATGAATTTCAGACGGCATCTTGGAATCTCTTGGTCCTTTTCATGGTTCAGCCATCCTAGAGTTTCAAAGACGTGAGTTCAACTATTATAACCATTATTATTATTATTATACAAATTGTTTAACTAAGATTAAAAATCTTTACGTTACCTTTATAATATTCCGCTCCATCCTGGTCTGAGCTGGCAGGAAGGAAGACAAAGCATCATGAGTTCTCACAGAGAGCCGTGGTCTGACTGAAGAGAAAGAAGTTGAGTGGAGACACTGATCAACTTTACAACTGCTCACCTCAGAGGGAGCTCACCACCCTCTTGGAATTGACCTTTGACAACTACAGAGGACAAACACTATCAATAGCATCGTTGGCTCCAGTTTCAAACTTAAGTGGTGTAAGGTACCTCACACTTTCCTTTGTGCATTCGCGTGACAAAGACATAAGGACTGTAAACAGCTGGGAATGAGACCTTTAACCGACAAGTGTTTGGCCTGGAACAGATGCCAGAAATAGTAAAGATGAGCACAATAGGATGGAGGCAATCAAGGACAAGGTGTGATGGGATGCAATGTTTCACGCACAGTGTCCAACTCCATTACACCTACTTTTTGTGGTCAGAATAACCTCTGAAAATGTACTGAAGTTGCTGTTTTCCGTCAAATCAAAGACATCAAAGTTTCATTTACATCCATCATATGGTACAGACCCTGTTTGCTGTACATCAATCATCTGTTGCTGGCAAGAAAAAAGAAGCCCGGTAGCCGCAAGCTGTCCTTGGACCCATAAAGCCCCTAACAGGAATTTCACAAGTTATCTTTGTCCTCAAGGATACAAAGAAGAAACAATGCCATGTCGGCAGGATCAACTCGAGGGCACTTGGTTGGCATCTTCACCTCATGACTATGTTTGGAGAGATGGTTAAATAATAGTTGGCAGCACATTATGGTAACACATACAGTAGGTATTCACACCCTAAGGCAACTTTAACACAGGCTCACATCCCCTTATTATCCTTCACTGATTTTCTGTTTTAAGGTGGTCCGTTATCTGGTATGGATTTTCTTCCAAGTATGAAATGATCTTCTCTTGACCTACAGCCATCATCGAACTCTATACCAAACAATTTCATGTGACACAATCACGACTGAAATTTAAACACTTCTATTATTAATGAAGGAAACTTTACACGTGTCCAGAGTTAGACAGACTATAGACGTACGTACATACTCCCGCACTCTCATCCTCGGCGATAATGAAAGATGTCACAGCTGCGACCTTGGCCTTGTCTTGTCTTGCGGTAGACAACAGCTGAAGCTCTGTTGTTCTCCCTCTTGAAATGTAATTCACACCATATCAATTGTCATATGTTGTTGAAGAATATAGACGGGTGCATCTGGCCCATCAATCTGATGTCTGCCTTCTTACCTTATTTAGAAAGAGCTATTGTTAAAAAGAACAATCGGTTCATCTGGAAATATTTAACAGAAAAGAAAACATATTTATGAAAGCATTGCCTTAACAATGTTGGTAATATAGTGTAGAAAAGTCAATATTTAAGACAAATCTTTGAATCAATATGAAACAATACATGTTTCCCGCATATAGAAAGAGGAGATGTACTTGGTGGACAATAGCCTGGTGGACAATAGCCTCACTGTCCTCCTCCTACTTTTTTTTTCTTTTGTCGTGGCCCAGAAGAGCTTTGTTCACAAGGTGAAAGCAACAAATAGCAGCATTGGGCTGCAGCCAATGTGGAGAATGCTTTTGTCATCAGACATTCTACATGCCATTTCTCTGAAATTCAAAACCTTATTTGGTTTAGTACCAACCTTTATTAACCAAGAGGCAGCCCAGTGTCAGACACTGGTTCCATCTTTTCACAGGTTGACAGTCAACAGCAACCGGTTGCATTTCAGGTGAACACTTGCATCACATGTAAGTGATTTTAAGTGTAAATATTTTCTATATTATATTAGTATTTTTCTATATTATATTAGTATTTAATATTCTTTCTCTCAGTTACAGTTGCTAAAATCTTAAAAAAAAGAAAAAGTTAAATATTATAAAATGTGTTTTCTGTTGAATTTTAAATTGTTATGATTATATTATCTGTGCTGTCTTTCCATCGTATTCATCATATGACAGAACACAAGTTCCCACGAAGTGACCAGCTTCAGGTAACAAAGAATGAGTTTGTACAAGTTTCTGACCTGTCCACAAAAACGAAGTCATTATTTAATTTACATCATTTTAATGTTTTACCTAAGGTGGCAAAATGGGTGATGCTGCCATGGCAGAGTTTGGGGCTGCGGCTTCTTATCTTAGAAAGTCTGACAAGGAGCGACTGGAAGCCCAGACTCGTCCATTTGACATGAAGAAGGAATGTTTTGTCCCTGATCCGGAGGTGGAGTACGTCAAGGCTACCATTACCAGCAGAGACGGTGACAAAGTCACCGCTAATACTGAATTTGGAAAGGTGTGGACAAAAGTTCAACTCACTAAACTACCTAATCACTACAACAAGGTCTGTTACTCTGAATGAAAGTGTGATTCAAATTATTTTTCAGACCGTCACAGTCAAGGATACTGACGTCCATCCTCAAAATCCACCCAAGTTTGATAAAATTGAGGACATGGCCATGTTCACCTTCCTCCATGAGCCGGCCGTGCTGTTTAACCTCAAAGAGCGTTACGCAGCATGGATGATCTATGTAAGAAATATCTAAGAAGATATCATATCACTGTGTATTCTATTTGTAAGTATTTCTGTGATAAAAAACACAGCTCTGTAAATTAATTGTTGAACTTCATTAATTAACATGGTTTGATACATTAGGGTAAATTTATCCGCATTCACTTCGACAATCGAGGGAAACTGGCCTCTGCTGACATTGAAACTTGTGAGTAGAGCAAAAAGGAACTGGGTGCACGTCGTACATGTTTCACCAAAAATCAAACCTTTCTTTTCTTTTGTTACAGACCTTCTGGAAAAGTCTCGTGTGACCTACCAGCTCAAGGCTGAAAGGGACTATCACATCTTCTACCAGATCCTGTCTCAGGTCAAGCCTGAACTTCTGGGTAAGAGCTTCAAACACTTCACACACAATCTATGAGAAACAAATAAATGAATATATAATTAAACCTGTTAAATGAACTTTCAGAGATGTTGCTGATCACCAACAACCCCTACGACTACGCCTTCATCTCCCAAGGAGAGACCACCGTGGCCTCCATCAATGACTCTGATGAGCTGATGGCCACTGATGTCAGATCTATTTGTTCTATTGTCTTTTATTTATGTACATATCATTTTGGTTTTAAAGTTGACGTTGACAACGGTGATTGTCCATTGCAGGAAGCATTTGATGTGCTGGGCTTCATTCAAGAAGAAAAGAACAGTATTTACAAACTGATTGGAGCCATCATGCACTATGGCAACATGAAGTTTAAGCAGAAACAGCGAGAGGAGCAGGCTGAGGCTGATGGCACTGAGGGTAAGAGACCAGCTGTGGTAATGATTACGAATAAAGTAAAGTAACTTAAGCAATCAATGATCGTTTGCAAATGTGCATATCCCAATTTCAAAATGAGAATCCACACTTTTAAAGCCAAAAACTTTAGGAGGTATAGGTACATACAGGTGATATAATAGAGTATGTTCACCTTCCTAGATGCTGACAAAGTGGCTTATCTGATGGGCCTGAACTCAGCTGACCTCATCAAGGGTCTCTGTCACCCAAGAGTCAAAGTAGGAAACGAGTGGGTCACCAAGGGACAGAATGTTGCCCAGGTAATCAATAAATCAAGTTTGCATCTGGGTTCATTGATTTATTAAAGCATGGTTTTAAAGATCATACTCTCTTCTGCCCCCTTAAGGTGTACTATGCTATTGGTGCACTGGCTAAGTCAGTGTACGAGAAGATGTTCTTGTGGATGGTGGTCAGAATCAACCAATCCCTGGACACCAAACAACCTCGTCAGTACTTCATTGGTGTGCTGGACATCGCTGGGTTTGAGATCTTTGACGTAAGTGGAGTTGAAGTCACTGTAAGTTAATTTATTTTTCTCAATATCCTGTTAATAAAAATCTTTTCTATTTCCCCGATAGTTCAACACCTTTGAGCAGATGTGCATCAACTTCACCAACGAGAAACTGCAACAGTTTTTCAACCACCACATGTTCGTGCTGGAGCAGGAAGAGTACAAGAAAGAGGGGATTGAATGGGTTTTCATTGACTTTGGTATGGACCTGCAGGCCTGTATTGACCTCATTGAAAAGCCCATGGGTATCATGTCCATCCTTGAAGAGGAGTGCATGTTCCCCAAAGCCAGCGACACCACCTTTAAAGCTAAGCTTTATGACAACCATCTGGGGAAATCAAACAATTTCCAGAAGCCCAGAATTGTCAAGGGAAAACCAGAAGCTCATTTCTCTCTGGTTCACTACGCTGGAACTGTTGATTACAACATCAACAACTGGCTGGTGAAGAACAAAGACCCTCTGAATGAGACAGTGGTCGGACTCTTCCAGAAATCTACTTTAAAACTTCTGGCCATGCTTTTTGCTGGTTATGCAGGAGCTGATTCTGGTAAGTGAACCTTACAGGAATGTAAATCTCGTAAATATTATTAGAATGTACACAACTGTTTACAAAATCTGCTTACTGATAACTACATTAATTTATTTTTTTACACAGCCCAGGATGGGGGAGGCAAGGGCAAGGGCAGCAAGAAGAAAGGTTCATCTTTCCAGACTGTTTCAGCTTTGCACAGGGTAACAAGATTATTTACATAATTTGAGGTCTGGTGTAGGCAGGGTCCTGATAAAGAACTTGTCAAAGTCATTAAAAAAGGTTAAATTGTGTTAAGTCTTTTGTATGCCATCTAATGTGAAATGGCAAAAGGAAATAGATAATTTCAATTAACTTTGAAAGAACATTGGGATGGGTTTGGTGGATCAGATCAAAAAGCCAAATGCATCTGGCTTCAAGGCCATAGTTTCCCCATGCCTCACTTTCTGACATATCTAACTAAATGTTGCATAAACTTTCAGGAGAATCTCAACAAGCTGATGACCAACCTGAGGTCCACGCACCCTCACTTTGTGCGCTGCATCATCCCCAATGAGACCAAGACTCCGGGGGCCATGGAGAATCGATGTGTATAAGAGACAGTGATGCACCAGCTGCGCTGTAACGGTGTGCTGGAAGGAATCAGGATCTGCAGAAAAGGGTTCCCCAACAGGATCCTCTATGGAGACTTCAAACAGAGGTGTCTGTGTGAAAAACAACCATGTTTTATTAACTACAATCAAATATATATTTTTAAACCAATCTGCCATTTTCTCCAATATACGCAATAGTTTACTCAAAATGATCCTGTTATACTCTAGATACCGTATTTTGAATCCAAATGCAATTCCTGAGGGACAGTTTATTGACAACAAGAAAGCTTCAGAGAAACTCCTGGGCTCTCTGGACATCGACCACAACCAGTACAAGTTAGGACACACCAAGGTTTGTATGGTCACTCATAAACTGATTATGAGGACATTGATTCTCTGTATCAGCTGTGTTCTTAAAGTGCGTAGACAGTCCTGTCTACGCACACAATGTATGTTTGTCAAGCCCATCCAACAGATTTTATTGTCATATTCAAAGGTGTTCTTCAAAGCTGGGTTGTTGGGTCTGCTGGAGGAGATGCGTGACGACAGGTTGGCCCTCATCATCACTGGTATTCAAGCCAGGTCCAGAGGACTTCTGGCAAGAATTGAATTCCAGAAGATTGTGGAACGCAGGTAAATGGATCAATTTAAATGTTTAGATGCTCTTATCAACAGAACGAAACGGTGATTTATTGTTATTGTAATTATACAAATTATTAATAATGTTATCCTTAGGGATGCTCTGCTAGTGATCCAGTGGAACATCCGTGCCTTCATGGGGGTCAAGAATTGGCCTTGGATGAAGATGTATTTCAAAATCAAGCCTCTGTTGAAGTCGGCGGAGACTGAGAAGGAGATGGCAAACATGAAGGAGGAGTTCGGCAAACTGAAAGAAGCTTTAGCTAAATCAGAAGCCCGACGCAAGGAACTGGAAGAAAAGATGGTCACTCTCCTTCAAGAGAAGAATGACCTGCAGCTCCAAGTTCAGACTGTAGGTTAAAAATCAGTTAGTTCAAATAAGAAAGACTATGAACTGATTAAACTTAGACTATATTCTGATTGAACAAAGAATGGTAAAGCATAAGACTCTGCTTTTTTAACAACAGGAACAAGACAATCTCTGTGATGCTGAAGAAAGATGTGAAGGCCTGATCAAAAACAAAATCCAACTTGAAGCTAAAGCCAAAGAGTTGTCAGAGAGGTTGGAAGATGAGGAGGAGATGAACGGTGAACTGACTGCAAAGAAGAGGAAGCTGGAGGATGAGTGCTCTGAGTTAAAGAAAGACATCGATGACTTAGAGTTAACTCTGGCCAAAGTAGAAAAAGAGAAACATGCTACAGAGAACAAGGTTACATTAAAACCCTTATATTATTACCGAAAATCTTATGATAATGTCAATAATAATCATAATGTTTTGATTTAAAATTTTACAATAAGACTTTTTTTGAACACAGGTGAAGAATCTGACTGAGGAGATGGCAGCTCTGGACGAAATCATCGCCAAGTTGACCAAGGAGAAGAAAGCCTTACAGGAGGCTCATCAACAGACACTGGACGACCTGCAGAGTGAGGAAGACAAAGTCAACACTCTGACCAAGGCTAAGGTCAAGCTGGAGCAGCAAGTGGATGATGTAAGACTGTAGTAGAAATCTACAATATTATACTTTTAAAAAGTCCCAAAGAATTATGCAGTTAACAATTATTGCAACCACAGCTTGAAGGATCCTTGGAACAAGAGAAGAAAATTCGGATGGATCTTGAGAGAGCAAAGAGAAAGCTGGAAGGAGACCTGAAGTTGGCTCATGAGAGTGTCATGGACCTGGAAAATGATAAACAGCAACTTGAAGAGAAGCTGAAAAAGTAAAATAAGAAAAAGAAAATAACAGATTTGAAACATTGCACCTTCTTCTACTGACACTGACTTTTATCCTTCAGGAAAGATTTTGAAATCAGTCAACTGAATGGGAAAATAGAGGATGAACAAGTGATCAGTGCCCAGCTCCAGAAAAAATTGAAGGAGCTGCAGGTACTGTATTAATCCAAACATTATATTTATTGAACATAATTTCTGCTATTTAATGCTAACATTAATTTTAATAACATAAAGGCCCGCATTGAAGAACTGGAGGAAGAGCTGGAGGCAGAACGAGCTGCCAGAGCTAAGGTGGAGAAGCAGAGAGCAGATCTGGCCCGAGAGCTGGAGGAGATCAGTGAAAGGCTGGAGGAAGCTGGAGGAGCAACATCTGCTCAAATTGAGATGAACAAGAAGAGGGAGGCTGAATTTCAGAAACTGCGCAGAGACCTTGAAGAGGCCACTCTGCAGCATGAATCAACTGCTGCGACACTGAGGAAGAAACAGGCCGACAGTGTTGCTGACCTGGGAGAGCAGATAGACAACCTGCAGAGAGTCAAGCAGAAACTTGAGAAAGAGAAGAGTGAGCTCAGACTGGAGCTGGATGATGTGGTCTCCAGCATGGAACATGTTGTGAAGACCAAAGTAAATTCTGTCTTTTTATTTATTTTTGCACACGTTTATGGGCCTTGGCTGTATAATTCCCTTTGTAATTTTGTAATTTCAGAACAACCTGGAGAAAATGTGCAGGTCTTTGGAAGATCAGATGAATGAATACAAGACAAAGTCAGAAGAAGGTCAACGTACCATCAATGACTTTACCATGCACAAGGCCAAGCTTCAAACTGAAAATGGTACCAGTGGGCAATTTATGATGATATTACTATACACAATACAGTCATGTGTGAGAATTTTATCTAAAATTATTTCCTTTAAAATTCAGGTGAACTCTCAAGACAGCTTGAGGAAAAGGATTCCCTTGTGTCTCAGCTCACCAGAGGAAAACAGTCTTACACTCAACAGATTGAAGACCTGAAAAGACAGTTGGAGGAAGAAGTGAAGGTAACAATGCATATGATATAGTTTAACAGTGCACAATGAATGTACATATCTTACATACGTATAACACTCTATCACAGGCCAAGAACGCTCTGGCTCATGCAGTGCAGTCTTCCCGTCATGACTGTGACCTCCTCAGGGAGCAGTATGAGGAGGAGCAGGAGGCCAAGGGTGAACTCCAGCGCAGCATGTCCAAGGCCAACTCTGAGGTGGCTCAGTGGAGAACTAAGTACGAAACCGATGCCATCCAGAGGACTGAGGAGCTGGAGGATGCCAAGTGAGTAAACCACAATTGCACTACATCAAATTTGTGAGATATATAAGCAAATATAGGTAAACTTTTATCATTTTTACTGCACAACAGGAAGAAATTGGCTCAGCGTCTGCAAGATGCTGAAGAAGCCGTGGAAGCAGTGAATGCTAAATGCTCATCCCTGGAGAAGACTAAACACAGACTTCAGAATGAGATTGAAGATCTCATGGTGGACGTGGAGAGGTCTAATGCTGCTGCTGCTGCTCTGGACAAGAAGCAAAGAAACTTTGACAAGGTCTCAGAAATTAAAGTTCAAATTAAAAATATTTTTTCAGAGATGCAGAAAATAATAATATATGTATGCGTACATCTCAGGTCCTGGCAGAATGGAAACAAAAGTATGAGGAGTCTCAGGCTGAATTGGAGGGTTCTCAGAAAGATGCCCGGTCCCTGAGCACGGAACTCTTCAAACTGAAGAACTCTTATGAAGAATCTCTAGAACATCTGGAGACCATGAAGAGAGAGAACAAGAATCTGCAGGGTAAGAACTGACTTTAGATTACTACTTTGCTACAACAATTATTTTGGAATTGCTGAAAACAGAATTTGATTTTGTACTTCAGAGGAAATAGCTGATCTCACCGAACAAATCGGTGAGGGAGGAAAGAGCATTCATGAACTTGAAAAGATAAGAAAGCAGTTGGAGCAAGAGAAGTCAGAGATACAAACTGCTCTGGAGGAAGCTGAGGTATTTTAAATTGCCATATGACTGATGATTGCAACAAACATGAGTAATAGGTAAACCAAATTTTATAATTTTGTTTCAGGCCTCACTGGAGCATGAGGAGGGAAAGATTCTTCGAGCTCAGCTGGAGTTCAACCAGGTCAAAGCTGAGATTGAACGAAAACTCTCAGAGAAAGATGAAGAGATGGAACAAGCCAAGAGAAACCACCAGAGAACTGTAGACACCCTGCAGAGCTCTCTGGAGGCCGAGTGTCGCAGCAGGAATGAAGCTCTACGTATAAAGAAGAAGATGGAGGGAGATCTGAACGAGATGGAGATCCAGCTCAGCCAGGCCAACAGGCAGGCAGCTGAGGCCCAGAAACAGCTCAAATCTGTTCATGCTCATCTGAAGGTACTCATTTCCTTTGGAGAAAATTACCACAATCAAACACTTGATTTGGGTAATTGTTATGTAGTTTACTTGAACTTTAATATCCCAAATATCAGGAAGCCCAGCTGCAGCTGGACGACTCTCTCAGAGCCAATGATGACATGAAGGAAAACGTTGCCATTGTTGAGAGACGCAACACTCTGCTTCAGGCTGAGCTTGAAGAACTGAGAGCTGCTTTGGAGCAAACTGAGAGAAGTCGCAAACTTGCTGAGCAAGAGTTGATGGATGTTAGTGAGAGGGTGCAGCTACTGCACTCACAGGTGAGGTCATTGTCATTGTCATTCACCTACATGCACACTATGCCCGGAACATTTTATTAAAATAAAGTCCATTTTTGTGCACTTTCAGAACACTAGCCTGATCAACCAGAAGAAGAAGCTGGAGGGTGATACTTCCCAGCTTCAGACAGAAGTAGAAGATGCCGTGCAGGAGTGTAGAAATGCTGAAGAGAAGGCCAAGAAGGCCATCACTGATGCTGCCATGATGGCAGAGGAGCTGAAGAAAGAGCAGGACACCAGTGCTCACCTGGAGAGAATGAAGAAGAACATGGAGCAGACCATCAAAGACCTGCAGCATCGTCTGGATGAAGCTGAACAGATCGCTATGAAGGGAGGCAAGAAGCAGCTGCAGAAGCTGGAGGCCAGAGTGAGTATCACAAAAAGACAGAAAAGGTGTAAACTGCCCTTCACACCCACACGTGCTTTGGGCCAAAAATCAATCATAACCTCAGGTCTACACCAGTAATACATTCTAAACTATGAAGTGTGATTCAAATTAATTGAATTAATTCATGATATTTCTGAAAAATCTTCTTTTAACAGATCAAAGAGCTGGAAAATGAACTTGAGTCTGAACAGAGGAAGTCCAGTGATTCCATCAAGGGAATACGTAAATATGAGAGGAGAATTAAAGAGCTGACCTATCAGGTAATGTTGAGTGCATGACCAAAATCCAATGAATTGATAAGTCATTCTCTTTCCAATTGTAAACTAATCTAATTGTTTTCATTTTTAGACTGAGGAAGACAAAAAGAACCTTGCTCGTCTGCAGGATTTGGTGGACAAACTTCAGCTGAAGGTTAAATCTTATAAGAGAGCTGCAGAGGAGGCGGTAAGTATTTCTAAACAAATATTAGTTTTTTTATAATTAGTCAATTTTCATAATTGGCTTATTAAAATATGGTTGTTTACTATCAAACGTGGTTATACCGCAACAACTTATAAACCATCTTTTATTTTAGGATATAAATTGTACATGGTTCGAGTTCCAAAGGTGATCTCTGTTCTGTAGCTTTGATGTGGTGTTTCATTTCTATCTATTCTAACAGGAAGAACAAGCAAACGGCAATCTCACCAAGTTCCGTAAGATTCAACATGAGCTTGATGAAGCTGAAGAGAGAGCTGACATTGCAGAAAGCCAGGTCAACAAGCTGCGGGCTAAGAGCCGCGAAGTGGGATCCAAGGTTAGTCAATAATTTACTAATCTTTTTCTGTAACATCATAATCAGGATGGTAAACATTTAAGAATCAAATGTTTTCGACTAAATCTACACCAATCTGTTTTTTTCTTCTGATTATAGAAAAGTGAAGAGTAAATCTCCCACAATGGGTCCCCCTTTCCGAGACATGTCATGTCTCCCTATCCATGTGTGCTGTTGAGTAGAATAAAATGTCTCTGCATCTCAAATCATCTCTTGTCCTCATTCTTGCACTGTGGTTTTAGATGTATCATCTTTACATTACTTTCTACCACATAGATACTGAATTATAATATTACAAATGTGGTTTAGATTTCCTTAAAGGGTCAATATTCTTCTTCTTTCAGCCACCTCTATGCCCCTCACTGCGTCCAATCTCCTCTTTGTCTCCTACCTGGTAGCTCCATCTCTAGGATCATTCTTCTACCAATATATCTATCCCTCCTCTGAACATGTCCAAACCATCTCAATCTGGCTTCTCTAGCTTTTTCTCCAAACCTTCCTGTCTGTGGTGTCCCAGAAAAGGGTCAACATTATTGGAAAAAATACATACTATGCAAATAAATAAATAAACTACCACTTTACAAGGTTCTTTGTTTTTGAGACCTAAAATAAAGGTTTTTTTTAAAGATAAACAATAGTTTGGTACCTATTGTGTACTGTATATACTGTAGAAGTATATACATACACATATACATGTTAAAATATACCTCTTATATACATTATCTATGTTGGTTATTGGTTGTTTTTATATTATGGTGACTTGTACTGTCACAGTACTGTCTCACTGTATAGTCAAGGCCCTGCTAGTAAACTGAAGAGTAATAAAGCCACTAGAGGTCAGCAAAGCGTTAGAGGAAGTAAATCTAAACATCTCATGTGTATTATGCATTTATTATTCATTTTGTTAAAATCTATCACCATTTATATCGATATAATTGCACTATTTCATTCTGTGTAATCTATAGCGCAGCCAATGTTTATACGCTTCATATATTCAATTGGATGAAAGCACATTGAGTCTGCCTTGTGCATGTGTAGGTAAATGTAGGTACTATATAAATAAAAATACGTTGAAATTGCAATTGACTCTGCATCTTGCCAGTTGCTACTGCCTCAGACACTCGATCTTCCAATACTGTATTCCCACAATGCTTTCAACTGCATTTCAACATTATAGGGCAACCTTTACTTTGACTCACCTTTGATGAGAAAGTTTTTCTTGGGTCAACAGAAGACTGGGGTTTTATAAATGTGACCCCTGCAATTAAAAAATAGAGTTAGTTTCTAGTAAAATAAAAAAAAAATCATGACAATTTCCTTGATATTCTTGACGAATACAACCAGGATTACAGGTGTTTACCCTGTACACACTCCATATTTGCACAATGATCACATTCTATCTTTGATACAATACATGTTCGATCAATTCAAACATTCTGGCATAAACCACAGAAATACATCTAAAATTAAATGCATTAACAAACATCACACTTCTATGAAAATTTTATATCATTGAATTTTAAAAACCTCTCCCACCTTGACTTGTTGTTTCTCTTCATCAATAGAAAAACTGAAATGGAACATCGTCTTCTGGAACTGGTTGCAGATGAACCTACAGCTACTTATTCGTTGTCTGAATGAAAGCCAGAAGAGAAATTGCAAGACAAGACAACACATGGGGGCTGGATCTGACACTTAGCACCTCCTCAAGTAACCTTCACTTAATGTCAAGTCTTCTAACAATAGCCCTCTGAAGGCTGGGGTGGTTCAAATTTCTGACTTGAGAGGGTCAAGGTGCTTCACACGTTGCCTTGTGTCCATGTGATTGCGGAAGTCAGAGGCCCAAGGACTAACAACAGCTGGGAATGGAGCTTGTGTGGCTCTGCTAATGGCCATGTAAAGGTTCACACCCAGTGTCTTGGTGTTATGGTACAGCTCTATAAAATAAAACAACCATTTTGATAAATGTCTGATTGTTTCTCAGGCTGTACCCTGTTGTTAGACAGACAGTCAAGTCAAGGCCTTCCAGGCTTTTGTGTGTAGTATAAGTAAGTAGGAGGCCCAGAAGGCCTGGGATAAAACATTGTCTGTTTTCTTAGGTTTTTTGGAAAAAAATAAATAAAAAAAATAGAAACTTATTAGCAAAACCATATTTTGTAATACCAAATAAAATATGGAAATGATAAGAACACTTCATTAAACAAATGACGTTTTTCGCATTACAACATTTCCCAATTTACAGCCAATCCAATGTTACAGACATAAACTAATATTTATTAATATATAATTTGTTGTGCCATCTCAAAGTGTACAATAAAGAGACATGATAACCTTCAGAGGCCTCAGTCTACTTACTTGAAATTGTTTGGCTGTACAGTGAAACCCTTGATTGTGTACAGCTGTTCACTACTGTTATAGCTCCTGCTGTTGTGCGTCATAAGTCTTCTTTTTTAATCATCAGTACTTTGGCAGACAGCTGGAATTTCACGGCTTATTTCTGTACGCAAGGACACGCAGTCCTGCCAGAAAGAACAAGGACATGAGGAGACATCTGACAGAGTAACACAAATAAAAAACGCTTGAATTAAACTATTTTTTTGTTTTACACAAAAAATATATTTGTTTTAAATAAAAATTAATTTAAAAAATCATATATACATGTACTCAGATTTAGACCTAGACTTAACAATGTATACATAATAACCCCAAAATAACAGATACTTTACTTACTGCTACACAACGGTAAACAACTACTATTTAAAATGGTTCGACTTAGTTTGGGCATGGCAATATATTAATAATAACCCCAAAATAACACATAATAATGTACTACTAAACAACGGTAAACAACTACTACTAAACTATTAAAACATAATTTTGAAAGGCTACAATTAGTTCGACAATTTTAAATGTACCATTAGCATTAGCATCCATTAAAACATTCCAAAAGCTATGTCGCCTACGTCATATTCGCCTCCATGGATTAAAGAAATAGTCACAAAATGTCTAACTTCTCAGCATTGTGTTTTACAAAATGTGCCTAATGTAAGATAGTCAAGCTAATTTGCCAATATTTTGGGAATAACATCCCAATGTTTTTGTAAAGGTGTGAGATTATTAATGTCTACCTGTGTACAAACGAGTGGTTAATTGATACGTTGTAGGTGTACCGATATCCTGCGCACGCGTATTCAATAACGACCGGAACTTCTTTGTGGCCAATGGCTGAAAGTTACGTCACAAAATGTCCGCCAGAGTCGTTATTATATCCGGAAGCTAAATACATGAATAATTAAATGAACAAAAAACTATTGATAATGTAAAAACAAAGACAAAAGATAAATAGTCGGACGCTTATATTCCAATGTAAATAAGGACCCTGGGCTGCTTGTTCGTGCTGCTGACCATGTGGTAAATATCGGACTTCGTTATTATTACTGCTCTTTTACATACCAATTTTAAGTTTAAATAAATTCGAAAAATACACATTCATAAATAAATGAGTCAGGACTCCAGTTCTGAAATAGTGGGAGAAAAAAAAATTTTAGTAATTAAATTACACAACTGACAACCCATTTCCTTTTGCTCATCTTTATTATGTGGTTAATAGTCACATCACAAGTTAACAATTAATCACAAGTAACATACCAGTCGTTCATACCAAATATTCAGACTTGCAAGGTAGAGATAAGCTCAATCTAAAGAAGACAAATGCCTCTAGCAGTTTTTCGTTGTTGTCTGCATGCTCTGACTATGAGGTTGTGCCTTACAGTAAATTACATCACACTACAGTGAATTCACTACACAGGACTCAAAAGTAGATTACTTAGACCGGCTTTTTTCAATAAATTTTCACCAACATCAGATTTGCTCATCAGCTGGAATAAGCACAGAAGGATGTACAATACTTTTACAATACAATACCAGTAACACCGATCTATTATTTCTACTCCTTTGTTGGAATGTTAATTTCACTGGTTTATCTGAAAGCTGCAAATAAGAAAACTACTTTTCAGTACTGTGCTGTGATGCTAACACGTTTCTGTAGGTGGGAGACACATTTACGAGCTCCAAATGCATATCTACCAACATCAGTATTTTGCAAAGAGAATTTAACCATATATGTATTTTTACCACATATCAATTGAACTCAGCCACATTGTTGTTGTCTGAAAAACAAATATATTTTGTGCTCCAAATTCCCTTTCGTATAATAATAAGAAGATAACTTTGTCTAAATTTCTCATGTTGGTAGGTATGACAGGATGTCCTAATAAGGGAGCTTTTTTAAGACAGAACATTATATCCACCACATGCCAAAAGTCCTAATACTTTTTTTTATCTAACTTTATTGGAGGTGAACAGAAGAAAGGGTCAAGTGTTCAAGGGTGGCACCTGCAGTGCATTCTTATTGAATGTTCACCAACCAAACCCAATTGGTTTATCATACCAACAGCACACTGATCCTCATCACAAAATCAATTTACTATACAGTTTCAAAGTAACTGTGAAAATTTAGCAGCTTCTTTTTCTGTCTGAAAAAGTCATTCAGTAAAAAGATTTTAGGCATATCCTGTTCTTGATCCTAAAATGTATCATGCTATAAACAGTAAAGCCCACCTGTGCCTTTCCACTTGTTCCTAGTCAAACTTTTAGTACTGAAACATTGTAAATTTTAAATTTTAGGATACTGTAATAGCGTAACAGAAGGGTCATGACTAGCTTAAGCTTCATGATAAATTAAATTGCCTAACTTTTCTTCCTCATAACCTACAAACACTAGTTTACTTTCAGCAATGCAACCATGGTGTATTCATTTACACTCATACTTTACTCAGACATTTAGACAAAGATATTAGCTACAGTATAGCAAAAGGTACATAATGTTTGCCACACCATGATCCCAAGTATGCATGTGCTACGAACAATGCAGAAATATGAAATGTGCAAGAGTATTTTTTTTTTCTACAAATATCTGCTAAGCTTTGCGACTGTTCCTGATATATGGAAGAGAAATTAATAAAAAAAAAGGGTGTTCTGATGCTGACAGCAAACAGGTGCTGTTAGAAATTAAAAATTGAAGCCTGGATGCTTAACAACCAACAGGACAACGGAACCAAATGTTAAACAAAGACATTGCAGGAGTTGCTCACAAACAACCCAGTGAATGTCCTTGTTAAGCCTAGCCTAGCCTAGCCTCAGTCTGGTAGTTAATCACTGGATGTGGTCGTATTAGATCATATCACCTTTTAAAGCAATACAATGGAATAAGATAAAGATGAGTCACCAGTTCCTTGACATACCCACAGGTCAGTTCCACATTTGTAAGCCTGAAGGCGTGACTTGAATCATTTAGTTTTGTACAAGCGGCAAAACTACTCGACACTTAAATTCACATACGACAGTCTGACCGGCGTTAACGATCCAAAACAGAGGTAGACTGGGGATTTAAGTTGATATCTATAGCACAACACTGAACTGGACCATTTGTCAATGTATGATTTCACTACAGGGTACTTAGTACAAGACTTACACCCAGGACAGAGGTTTAATGATTTTTTTAAGGGTTCTTTTTTGTGACACTATAATATCTAGCTGTCATTGAACATGTATTAGGGCACTGAAGGATTGCCAGAGCTGTTTTCTTTTCATTCCTCTACACTTACTCTGATTCCAATCACATAAGCCGCCCTAATTTGTTCAAACAGTCTGGCCATTGAATAAGTCCCTCAGTGTGACTACTTTAATATGCTACCCTGTCACCCAAATTCTAAAGCTAATTTCATATCAATTTCTTCAAGCCCAAACTAATGTCTGACCCTGGAATGCATCTGAAGTTACTACAGTGCAATGGTTGTCGAAATAACTGATCAACTTTTCACCTTATTTCTTACTATTTTAAATTCTGCTTCATGTCAATTTGAAGGGCATTTGGAAAATATTTGACATGAATCAACTTGTGCTGTTGCTTTCAGTGCCCATCAAGTTTTTGAATAAATGCCTAAAAGCCTGCAGTTTTATTTGTATGCATGCACACATTTTCTCCTAGGTTTACGTAATAATTTTCTCTAATAATCCACATAATGCACCTGATGGTAAAACCTTCATCAGAAGGACAATGTGAATATTATTTTTAAATATGTTCATAACCTCTGTCAACAGTTTATTTTGGGTGACCAAACCTCCAAGGGAAAACCTTACAAACTATGGGATATTAAATGCTGTTCTGTGACACGGAAATACAAATGACAGCTTTTGTTCTTTTCTTTAGTATCAGAGCCAGACTATCAGTGTTCCAGAGGCAAAGCATCGCCCTCTACAGGATGGATACAGTTGCAACACTTCACACATCTGACAGTTATGGACAGATCATCAAACCCTTCACCTCAAACTTCATAGAAGCACGGTAAGTAGACAGTTCTTAGAAATGATTCACCAGTACCACACATTACTGGGTTTCCTATTAAATCAAATGATATTAGAGTGTCACTTCTTGTTAACACGTTAATTTATAGCATAATATTAAGATTAAAGGAGAGCTAAAATATGTAACTATTCCCTCAAATACTAACTTTGCTTTATTTGGCAAAAGCCCATCTTTAAAATGACATTGTACAGCTCCTACTGTGCCATTTCTGTGCCATTATCCAACAATACTGCTATAATCAATGGTTAAGCTTGGATTATTTTAACCTATGAAAGTATTAGTTACCTCAGTGTTTATTTTGAGTACCTTCTAAAGATAATAAGACTAACAAAACCAATCAAAAACGAAAGCTTAACAAAAGCCATTTACGCCCATCCATGTCTATTTACATCACATTGAGGGAATCAAATGTGCCACAGGGAAGGGTGACCACGAACTAGTATGCGCTAAAGCAGCTTTGTGTAAGAATAAACAAGAAAATTCCTTTACAAATGACATTCAACTTTCATACTGACCATGAAAGTAATAAATAGACGGCGTGAACTTGCTGCTTCCTTAAACTGTTAACCTGCGTGGTCTGTCTTTACTGCTGACCCTCCTTCTTGTGTCTAAGGTAACCGTATTGCTGTTAACAGTATAAATAGAAGTAGAACAGTGGGTGAGGAGACGACAATGGCAAGAACACTGGTCATCAACACAGGTTGTCATAGTTTTAGCAACATCAGCATAAATCACCAAGACACAATGAAATGATGTGTCCGTTCTACATTAATACTGGAGAGAGCAGCGCACTCTGTCGACTCCTGGCTGCACCTGTGTGTCTGTGTACCTCAGTATATTACATTGTATATGTCTTTATGTGTGTGTGTGTGCTTTGATTAATGGTCAAGAACTGATGGTTTGTTGTGTGTTAGCCACCGGGAAGCAAGCAGATCTGTCACACTTGTTACTTTATTGGCATGTGGGCCCAGTGGGACATCATGATCAGGATGTTGGGGGTAGAATATTGCTGTAAGTCTACTGTTAGTACTAGAAATAGATCAATGTGAAGCCTGTTCCCCACCCAAACAGTGAATGTTTGTTTTTATGTGAGTCATAGTGAAGGATCCATTAGTGGTTTAGTGACGTTAAATCACTGTCCTTCAAGGCTGGTCTGGTTTAAAATAACCAGGACTGAAGGTGAGGGCTGCAGTGTGTTTGAGTGACTGTGTCTGATGCTTGTACATCTTAAACACCAGCAAATGTAGCCTAAAGTCTGGATACAGATTTTAATATCTTAACTTCAAGACTTTAAAATTGAATATGATTAATATGATCATTTAATATAATTAATAATATCAATTCCTGGCTACGAAATTGCACTTATCTCCTATGGATATAATTTCAATTTCTTTTTGTTTTAAAATATTTGTGGTCACTCAGGTGTCATGCAGTGTAGCTGTGTTCTGGTGGGAAAATATTTTCCGATATTTCACTGGTAAATATAAACTAGTTATTGAATTGCCAGGTATTGATTATCTCTACACAAATCATGAGCCTTTTTGTGTTGCAGGGTAAAGATTTCTCAGTGTTATTACCCCACTTTGAACAGGCAGCAGCTAAAGCAGTACAATATAAGGTGCTATTTTTTTAAATAAAGAATAAGTCTTGCTGCTGAAACATGAGTTGGTCTAAATTGGTCTGATTTAGGTAGAAACCATAGCAGTTAAAATGTGAGGTAAACATAAAATATGCTACAAATTAAACCATGTTTTATCCACAAGGTGGCACCAAAACATGTTTTATACAGAGGCCTGCAAGAAAGCAATGTTCTAAGACTGTGGTTCACATACTTTTTTCATATGGCCCACCTTTGGTTCTTCTGGTACAACTGTAAGACCAACTGTAAAATATAGCAGCAGAGCGCTCTTCAGCTATGATCAGGATACAGTGGTGCTTATCTTCTCCTATGGCCACTATTGGCCTAGTGTCAGCCACGTACTTTACTATAAAGTAAAAGCACAGCTGGAACTTCAGTCTAGTTCTGAAAACATGCACTAAGGACATGCTGGTATACTGCATTTCTACCGGTAATTGATTTCTCTGCTAACCACTAGAAGGAACAGAAGTACCATCAGTTGTACATGAACCATAGTTTGAGAATCACTGCTCTAAGGCAAAGGCCGGAAATGAACAAAACACAAGTAGTGAAAAAGGTGGTTATATCAAGTTCTACAATAAGACTTTGTGCAGTGCCATGTAATGTTTTAGATTTGGAAATATGATATTTCCCTGTGAGCCTGGAATGTGTTGATATGGGAAACTGCCAGTCAGGGCCTAGCTACCAGCTTGTAGCAAGCTCTCTGCTGGTGAGCTTGGTTTCAGGTTGATTGGACTTGGATTTTAATTCAGCAGGGGCAGAAAGCAGCAACTTAGATTTGAACCATGAAGACCTGTGAATTTAAGAGACTTGAAACACTGCATGGAAACCTCACTCTGCCACTGTTAGCTACGCGAGGGGAGTCTATTGCACTGAGATTGTTGGACATGAGTAGCTTTTTGAGCTTCACACAGGGAAATACAGACAACAGCAGGCCCTCCTCTCTGTTAGACCTGGTCGATGCCAACCCCAGGTGTTGATGGGTTGAATGGCCAAAATGGGAGTGAAAATCTGGCAAGCAAAGCCCCATGAAAGATTGACAGGCAATCATTCAGTTAGGTGCTGTGGTGGGCTGGATGGAGGTGGGTCCGGATGGGAGTAACTGTGCTGTGACGGGTCGGGTGGACGGTTTGTTGGCAGGTCAGCGAACACTATAGGTGTGCCTCCGTTATGTGGGGTACATGGAAACTCAATCTGTAAATGGGAAACAAATGCAAGGAGTCAGGAACACAATAAAGTATTCTTCATAGTTCCCTGCAGCACATCAATTGCCCAGACAACCCGACAGGTGGCAGAAGTCTGGTCTCTATGAACTTGAAGTCTGGAAGCCACTGACAATGTCAGATATAAATATAACCTTGGTGGTCTGTACTCTGAAGTCCTCATCTTGATTTAATTCAGCATCTGCTAACCTTGTTTGCCTTGGATTTTCAGCAGGAGGCAGCTGCAGCCACACTAGTTTGTCTAAGATATACGTGTTCACTGTCACATTTGGAGGCAACTGTGCAGGGCTTTTAAGAGGTGACATCTAGTGTAGGGTGACTGTAACTGCACAAGCAGGTGTTATTTTGTGATTGTGCAGTAAGTTTATATAAAGCACTTTTGTACAAATTATTTTACTATAATAATTCTATTAAAAAGCTAAAGGAACATTTGTTAACCCCAGCATTTTTTGGTGGATCTCCAACTCTTTAGATAATACATAATGTACAGTGGACAGTTGTTTTCTTACGCACATGATGTGGATCAGAGCCTTGTGAAAGAGAATCTCTGTCTAGTATGTTCTTTGCAAATTTATGTCCATCCACAAAGCTAGTTTCTGTTTTTTACTTACATTAGTGACAAATTGAAATTGAAAATTAGTTTTTATTTATTTCGTACCAACGAATCTTCACGTTTTAACATTGCTAGTATGCAAATAGGCAGCTGGGTGTGTGTGTGTTTGTGTTTACACCTACTTGTCTGAGTGATGTGCTTGTTTACGCTTAGTCCATCTCCCCCAAAGGGAGCAGGTGCAGACTCCTTCACCCCATTCTCCTTGGCAACACCTCCTGGTGCTGTTGCCTTGGCAACACCTGCTGGGCTTGTTGCAGGAGCTCCATTTGTGGGTGAAGATGTTTTCTGCTCTGCCTTTTCGTCCTGGATCATAATGTGATAACACGTGACAGTCACATACAGGTACCTAGACTTCCTTTTCTGTATGTATTACACCATCTAGTGGTGGTAGCTAGGAAAAGCACAGTGAGTCAGCAAACCAAGATAATGTATGTCTGCTTCAAATCTCTCTACTCTTTCCATTAATACCGGTAGTAAAAATGGCATGATTAATAGTATAATATTAGGCATTTGTTTGACCTTGTGTCCATTGGTCTGCACATCGCCTGGATCTACATTGTCCTGAGATCCAATCTTAGACTTGGCCTTAATGTTCATCTTATGGGACTCTATCTTCACATCACCGCCACCTAGGGTTAGAAAAGGTCAAAAGGATGTAGAAAAGGGCAAAGACAGGAAGTAACAGGAGGGCAGAAGAATAAAGTTCAACCTGGCTTATGTTTGATGTTGTCCTTGGAGCCACATTTCGAGGTCACTCTGCTCACATCAATCTTCTTATTCCGGATTTGCACCTAAGGTGAAATGAAAATAAATCACAGTGAAACAAAGCTACTGTAGCTGGACCTGTGTTGTGTACAGCTACTCTCTTTTGAACTTCTAAAACAACTTATTTTGACAATTGTCAGCACCCATTTTTGCCATACGACATCTGCAGGAAAGACAACATTGTGTTTGTTTTAAAAGAGAATGTCAGATAAACAAACACACTGGTGTCTGACCTGTTCTATTCTTGGAGAAAGCGCCTGTTTGTTTTCTTAGGCTGGTAAATGATGCTGAGAAATCAAGACAGGCTGTAATTGGAGGAACAGGAGCAGCCGGTTGTTAGGCTGTTGTCATGTCAGGAGTGCGTGTGCTCAGGATCACAGTGAGAACATCTAAAAGCTCTGACAGTGGTAGACATCACTGGCCTGAGAAAAACACCTTCCTGACCTCAATACCAGTCATAAGGTCCTGTCCCACCAGTGCTGAAACCATAAATTAATGATTTATTGACTTTTATGGTCACATGTAGGGGTGCCCTATAATATCAGCTAACTGATACCGTTGAAGGATAAAGTATATACACATTAGTAATACTCTAAATTAAAAAATATTATCTAAACTAAAATATTATATTTGCTATGCTTACTGTGACAAGTAAATGTCTTTGTATTAGCCCTTATACTGTACTTGCAAGGGCAGCATTAATAAAAAGGTATGGGGCTAAAGGAATATTACAAAAATGTCAAGTAACCAAGTGTAAGAAGTAGACATTGAAGAGATTAAATTTACACTGTATCCTTATTTTTAGACTGTCTGAAACAAATCACATTGACATAAAATATGTCAGATGAGCGTCCACTCTAATCAAAGGCGGCAGCTCTTACATTACCCCCTCCAGGGACATGCTTGATGTTGTCCTTGGAGCCACAGCGAGACGTGATGTGGCTGAAGTCCAGCTTTTTGTGCACTATTTGGACCTAAAGCAAGAAAGAGGAAGGTAGGAAGGAAGAAAGAGAAGGAGAAAGAACAGAAAACTGGAATAAGCAGTGGAAGAGAGCAAATGAGTGGGATGTTTACTAGCAGATCTCTTTAAATCAACCTTTCCTGCTTTACTAGAACAGCATTTATTTGGGGCATTTAATCTGTCCCTAAAAATCATAGTTTAAGATGGCCCGTAAGTGCACATTTTACATCGTTAGTGGTGTCGATTTATCATGCTGATTTAATGATAAATCTTTTGACTATAAATGCTCAACTGTCACAACATAATACCTTTATAACAACTGATGTTTTTGCTGTTTGGGCTTTTTATTGCCATCTTTTGTTTTTAGCTCAAAAAGAAGAAGAGAAATGAGAGACAGGTGGACAGTGTTTGGTTGATCATCATTTCATTAAACACCATCCAGGCCGTGAGGGCAGCAATCAGACGATAAGTGTAATAACATGACTGGAGGAAATGGAGATCTGAGACACCTTCTTTCCAAACCTCTACCATTTGTCTCAGTCTTCCCCACCCAAAAATGGCACAGTGACGCAGGTAGCACGGGCAAAGGATGAGTCATCGAGCAGTTAGCACTGAACTGTCCCCGCTCTAGTTCTCTCTTTCACACACACACAAACACACTTACACTGCAATAAACACACATCTGCAAGCATGCATGGACCACCTGTTGTACAAGTCAGAATGAGGCATATATGAATATTCTGTATGTTAATATTAAAAACTCAATACTGTCCTACTTTGTTCTTATACACTGATGATCTTGGGTTTTAAAGCAATTTACATGGAATTTACATGGACACTAATGTACTTCCTTAAGAAAATAACAAAATATATATATATATATTTTTTTTTTAGTAAGGTTTTGAAGCTTTATAGACTAGGGGTCTCATCAACAACCATATCTACAAAAACATAAAGCAGGGAGCTGGAAATGTCTTTGCAACTATAGTGTTCCTTTAAAAAAATTTCCAGGAATTAGGTACAAAGTAACTTCGGTCGTTTGTGTCACGTGTAGGTCTCAGATCCTTGCTCACGGAACGTTTGCCCTCATCTTTGAACAGTGCCTGTGCTGTTTGTCATTGGTCATTGAAGGTCAGTTGGTCTGTGTACACAGATGCCAGCAGGGCCATTTGGTCACTTTGATGTTACATACAGTAAGAGCAAAGTTACCACCAGCTCTTGATCTTCCAGAGACCTCAGGGACACCAAAGACTGGATGCTATACTTTTTCCTTAAATGTAAGGGTATTACTGATTGATTGTCTGATTGCTACATGTTCAGGTGTTTTTGTACCATAACTCAATAGGCAATTGGATACAATAATCCTACTGCAGTCAGCAAACCAGCTAGTTTTCAGCGAGACTCATCGGCTTTGCCAGTTGTGAATGTGTGAGCTGTATTCTCAAAAGTAGTTTTTAGACAAGGCTCATTAATCACTCTGACTGTACAGTACAGAGTCATGTGTTTCATATCTTTGACTCTTTCTCTGATTTTCTAATTCTAACAATAGATTTAAGGTTCTGGCTAAACTAGTTGGTTAAGATTCTAGTTTTTATGGGCCGTCAAATCTAGTACAGTACTTGGTGCCTGGCTCCTACTCTATGTTCTTTTGTAACATCTGTTAACCCCTGCCAATGTCCTGGGTATGCTACTCCCATCAATAGGTCAAACTGTTTGTTACAATCACCTTCCGGACAAAAAAACTCATCAGATATTTAAGGGACACAGTATCATTTTCAGTGTCACACAGTCACCTTACCAGCCTTCAGTACTTGATGGTTCTAAAATACATGACACGTATTTCAACTTTCCAAGTGCATCCCCTTTGCATTCATTATTTAGAAAAAACAGCAGACCTATTTTTATTTATCAATCACAGTTTTTCCTACTGACCTGAAACAACAGTGCTTAAATAAAAATAAAAATAAAAAAAACACCTTGGTTAGCCAAACATAGCTTAGATGCCTCGTCAATTCTGCTAACTGTCCAAAAAACCTTTGACCTCAGACTCTCCATGGTATTTGTTTGACTGTAGAGACAGGGCTGGTTGTAGGTTTTGAAGGTAGCAAGAGGAGGAAGGTTTGTATGAGGTGTGAGGGTGTCAATGGGTGGGACTCACTCTGGCTTTGGTAGCGCTGGGGTCTGATGTCTTGTTGTTCTGGGTGGAGGAGACCTGGGGAGATAACCACCCCGTGGTCAATGAACCTCCAGAATACCATGTACCACAACACAATAGAGGGTGGAGGAGTGGATGGAGTGATGAGGACACAGATATGGACATATATGGAGTGGAGGCAATGGGTGGGTCTTAATACAGTGAGTGCAAGGATGTTGATGAAAGTCAGAATGGATTAAAACATACTACCATAAAGTCTAGGGGAAAGATTTGAGGTTTAAGAGACAAATTGTATAAGTTTTTTTTTAAAAATGACAAAAAGCTATTTACACCAAATCCTTCACCTCCAGCCTCTGGCTCATGTTCCTGTCGGACACTGTCTATTCTATTGCCCTGCGAAAACTGCTCAGTTCGGTCACAGAAATTGCTTCCTCTCAATTGAAATCTTGCCAGTAAATAAATTAAAGTGAGCAAGTATCTTTTTTTATATCACATAATGTCATGCATTTTTTAGTCTTTGCACAGCGAGGGTACGGTGCAACCTAATAAGTTCCCCAGTCCACAAAACATTCCTTCACACGTACATTTACACTTACATCTATTTAGAGCAGGAGTGGGCAAATAATTTGACTTGAGTCATAAGTCATAAATAAACTTTTTCATTGGGGAA
>JAFBJS010000402.1:251203-272843 GCA_016785265.1 Paraplagusia blochii
AAATTTGACACGGGGGCTGAGTCAGGAGCAGATATATGGAGCAGTTGTGTGAACTAAGATTTAGAGGTGTAAAAGTCATAAATAAACCTTTTCATTGGGGAAATACTGCCATTTTAGAGAAAAGCCTGAATTATGACGATAATACAAATTAATAGCGTGATTTGGAAAAGTTTGGCCCCCGAGCCTTAGTTTACTCAGGTCTGCTTTAGAGTGACATAATCTAATTCTGCATAATTTTAGACTAAGAAACTCAAGAACATAAAAATAAAATACAAGGATCTGAAAGGATCTGCAACTGAATCAGCTCTTGTGTTAACATGTGGAGAGATGCGCTGAATTCAGCTTTACTGCCTCTCTATAAGACCTGTTTTTTTGTGATGTGACTTTAAGACTGACTCACCAAGGTTTTTTATTCTATGCAAATGATACTTCAGTCAGAGAAACAACTGGCAGTAGAACCGCCTGTGACTGAAGCTTCTGCTCTCAGCTCATCACTGAACCTTTCATTTAAAGCCTGGTGTAATCAAGATACAGATTTAGCACCAACTGAACCAAATGAGCCACTTTCCATGCTCCACTGAGCATGTTTGAATGGTAATTAGAATTTGGTAGTATCACCTGCAATCTTCTGGACAATTTGTCCTATTTTTATTCTGATTTTCCTTTATTTTCTTTCAACATGTCGACATAATATAACTCCACCAATCCCCATAAGAAGTAAAAAAGTATAAGATCCAGGGCACAGCTCCTTATTGATTGAAGAATGTCAACATTTTTAGGAAGATTTAACTGTTCACTTTCATGTGGCCCTTCATTTTGTTGCTCATCCTGCTGCGCCGCTTTCAATCTGTTGGTTTTTTTTCGAGGGAAAAGATGAGTCACTGAATCATTTAATAAAACTGGCCACGACAGATCAAGCTGGTGAAAATGCCACTGGCTTCAGTCAGAGCAGTAACTCAGGGAGGCTTGCTCACCTAAACTGATATGACACAGAGCAGCTGCCAGAAAAGGTTTAAGTCTGGGGTCTTTTCTGACAAAAACTTATGGAGGAATGAATTTATTTCATTCAAATCCATTCAGTGTGATGCTGAGACAATTAATAATCAATCCCTCATAGTAATTATCTATTAACTGTGTATTGTCTGGCTGTCGCTTACCTTTCCTCCTCCAGGCTGGTACTTGATATTATCAATGGAGCCGATCTTGGAGCGAACGTTCTTCAGATCTGGTGTCGGGGTGTTGCTGGGATAAGGGTTTCGATTAGTGCGTGGTGTTGCTGGTTTCTTTTCTGCGGGAACTTGCTTGGGCACGGGAGGTTTCGTGATGACCCGGCGGCGTTGAGTGGTGTTGCTGTCACCGTTTGTGGAGGCAGCAGGAGTAGCAGGTGTAGTGGAGGAGGCTGGGCGAGGACGAGCTACAGAAACAAAAATATAAAAAAGAAATTGGCACAGATCTTACATCTGTCACAATGATTGTCATCACTGCTCAGCCTTCCATGCACTTGACTTTATTTTATGTTAACAATCAAGGATTTCACAAGAAAAAATAAGCTATTATTTTATGTATACTGTATAGTCAGTTTTTTACCTGTACTCTTGGGTTTCTTGATGTCTCCCGTCTTGCTTTTAGCCTTTTCAGTCTTGTTGGCTGTGGAGTGGAAAACATTTTTGAAGTAAACATTTCGGAAAAATTAGAATCATGTTTTGTATTCCACCTCTCAACCAGCACATATACCTCAGGCCATATTGCAAAAAAACATAGAACAAACATTTTCTACAAAATTCTAATAATAACATTAATACAATTATTGATTTTCAAAAGGGCAAAGACTGTTTATTGTAGCAAACTAGAAGTGATGCATTTCCAACTATTGTAACCTTTAAAGCTGTAAACAACATGTTTTGGTTTGATATGCAACACTTTTTTAATAGCCTTTAAGCTTTTTCTCACTGTCCTTATAACAACATTTAGATTTCACTGCTGTCACCATAGTCATTAATTAATGAGCAATTTCAGCAGTAAATTTTAATGTGGATATTGTTGTTACAGTATGCAGCTACATGTATTTGATATTTATAAATATATGTAAGAAATGATTTCCAGTCATTTAAATGGTATAAAAACATAAAAATCACAATGTCACAATGACAAGAAGTTTGATTTCCTTCCTTCCCTCCTAGTGTTTACAGCATATTGGATATTTCAGATCACAGGAAGTTGTGAAAATCAACTTAAAACATACAACCTGCAACATTTGAATAGCATGATTATTCATATATTTTTTAATTTCAAAGGAATGAGTTGGAAAAGCAACATGTCTGCATGAGCTCACAGCTCAGACTGAGTCATCCCTGTCTCACGTCTGGAGGTGATATTCTGTTTTTGTGATCAAAAAGTACAAGGCTTGTGATAACATCCCCAGAGTTAGATATAAATTACTTAAATTATGAAGTTTAAGTGGTCTAAGTTTTGACTTTACATCTGTGGTGTCAATGAACACGTACCAGAAACGTTGTTTGCAGGAGGTGCAGCAGACTCATTCTTATTGGCAGCTGCACGTGGTGTAGGCGTGGCCTTAGGAACAGGTGGACGTTTTTTATTCAAACCATTTTCTGGAGCCTGACATGAAGAGAGTGTAAAGATGGATTGTCTGAATGTTCAGCAGAATGATATCAGAGAATTAAAAACATGGGTAAATAAAAAAAAGCCAGTTTGGCCAGTATGGCCAGTTTTCTGCATGATAGAGTCTTAGCAGTAGATTGGAGGTCTATTCTAGTCTGTCTGTTATTCTGTAGAAACTAACTTCATCATTAAGTTGTTTTCAACGTGTGTTTTCCCACAGCACTCTCCAGGCAGTGGTGTGAAGCGACAGACTTCCAACAGAATCAGGACAAACGGCCTATTTTTGGTTTATACTCTGATTCAGCTTTGTCACGTTGCCTGGGCTTGAACCCCAGCTGCAGAACACTAAGGGGTTTTTTTCGAAGCATGTACAGAGATTTAGCATAGAGGGCCATTGAAATAATAGTTTAAACTGTGTGAGGTGATAAATTTGTAGGTGGGCCAAGCTACCAGAAAATCTTTACATTATGTCATGGAAAAAGACCACGAATATTGGCGGAAATCTATAATGCAGAACGGCTGGTGTGTTAGTCCTACCTTGCTCTTGTTTTCAGGCGACATCTTGCCGTTGTTGTTTGTAGGAGACTTGGCTGTACCTTTCCCTCCCTTTTCAACCACCTTTGTCTCCTCTTCCTTCTTCTTCTCATCCTTGTTGGTCTTCTCTGGTTTGTCTCCCTTCTCTGTCTTCTCATTTGCCTTGTCTTTCTCTGTGTTGATGGTCTTCATCTTTTCCTCATCTTTAATCTGTACCTTATCAGATTTCTGGTTCTTGTCAGGACCATCGTCTTTCTTCTGTGGCTCCACCTTGTCCTTCTTATCCAAGGTGTCTGTCTTCTCTGTCTTGGTGGGTGTGACAACAGTCATTTCAGGCTTGTCTTTGTTGTCAACTTTCACTGTAAGACAGAGATCAAATTTTCACTCTAGTTTAATCAGTAGGCGTGTTGTCGGAAGTCAACTTTCTAGAACTCTAACATTTATATCACCAGTTTAACGGCTAATGAAAGGACTAAAGATTTAGCTTTTGTGTAGTAGAATAATGAAAGAGAAATGCTCTGTTTTACCAGTGTAAGATTTTTATGTTTCTGGCAAATGCTTGCATAAAGGCCTGTCTAAGACTCCAGGATCAAACATATCAGTTTCTACAGTCTTGCATACCTACTGCATGACTTTTAATGTCCTCCACCAGAGACTATTTTGCAGTCTAAAACTGGCATACACAGTAATCTACACAGGACAGAAACTGCAGAGTAATCCTTTCTTTATTTGTGCACCGTGAGGTAAGCATTTTCAAGGTCATCATAGCAAACAAACAAAAATAATATCACTCTCCTTTTTGCTTATACCAAACATATGTGTTTGGGGTCAGAGCCAGGTCTAATCCACTCTAAGCCATTTATGAAACTACAGGAGACCAAAATCACTGCTCGTCTTTCAATTTCAGCTCAACAAATTGCAGCTCATCACTTGTCCTCCAATTGTCCTCCGTCGGAATCAAATAATAAGAGCCCTTTCAAATCCATTACAGTTGCTGCCGCTGAACTAAAGAGCTTTTGAACACACAATTAACACAAATTTTGAGTGTTTCCCTGGAAAGAGAGACAAAGCTAATGCAGACCTATCTTTCCTTTTATACACTGTATAAAACCAATGCGACTCTGGAGCTGACAGCTGGATGACAGCACCACAGGTTTAACAATTCTTGTTTTAAAATGCAGCCATATGCCCAGGACATGGATAGAGTTTGAAAGTTGATGTGCACCTATACTTTTGTTGGCATCAAGTTTTGGAACCACACAGAACTGAATAAAACACAACCCAGAAATAAGAGAAAGAAGGGAAACAGCTTCTTACTGGGTTGCACAAGGTGTAAAGGTGTTGGAAAGTAGGTACACTATATATAATTATGATAATCATGATACTGTGTGAACTCTGCTAAAATGTCATGCAGTGGTATTAGAGGTTAATTAGTTGTGTTGAGGTGCATTTTATCTTATACAGGCTTTGGTGGACATTCAATTAATTCACCTTCATTCACTCTGACCCAAGACATTACTGGACCAACACTAACACTGTGATCATGTCTTTCTGAATGTCACTGGAAACCTAAACAGCAATTATTTCGGAAACATTTTCCGTTTTTTTAATATCACCAATGATATCTGAAGGTCAATAACAATGACATTCAAACAGAGAGTTGAATGAAATTAGAGATGCTCTGCTGTAGTCTGTCTTTGCTGCATTGTTATTCCACCTTTTGTGCATCTCAGGTGTCATGTGCCTTTAAAACATCCTAGCATCTGGAGTCTTTTCTCCGACACACATTTGTGTGCACTTACACATGTGACGCCAGAAATAGCTGCTCTATATTTGAATGAGCACAGAGTCAATGTCCAATCAATGTAAGAGCCGTTCTTTGTGGAGTGATGTCAAAAAACTCTGCTGAACCGATGATGAATCAGAGGCACAAAAGAAATACGCACAGAAAATATAATGAAAGGAGTCGATGGGAGAAATGTCTGCAATGACAGTAAATGGAATGTACTCACAGGAGCCCTGTAATTACTGTGAGTTGCAAATCAAGTGCAATTCAGTCAAAATGAAAATTGAAGCCTTTTACGTTTTATTTTTATATTCTCCTTATACATCTTTCCTCTATAAATACAGATAAATTCTAGGGAAGCTTTGAGAATTGTGCGAAATGTCTACTATTAGATGATTTTAAGTGATTGTCTTACTAGTATTAAACCATGATGTAACCTTTGTTAAAAATCATACATCCATTTACCCTCCATCCCTTAATCCTCTTCAAATGGGGTTCGGTTAACCGTGAACTGGTGGTCTGTGGGCTAGCATTGGCACTGATCTTTCTCATTGAGGCCCTTGATTAAAAATCTTGCTACATAAAAAGATTGGCAATGAAAACAACATCTGACAACGCACTTGTTTCAAACTTAAATTATCTGTTGTGGCGGTGCATCATAGGTGCAACATGATCAAAAGAAGCCAAATGTGTTTGTTGTTGGGTTTGTACCTGTTGTGGAACAGTTGGTAGAGCAGGCTGTCTGATTTATTTGAAATATAGGACGTTTGATCCCACCGCAGCTTCTACCTCCTCTGGTCTGGGATGGCAGTATATGAATAGCAAGGTGTGAAGATAACGTGTTGAAAGTGAAAGGATGGGATTGGAGTGGAGCGAGCCTTTAATGGTCCTTAGAACTGACCATGTACGATTTATTAATTACACTGCTAACAAGTAAGAATACATTTGTTCTAAAAATCCATCTTAGACCACACTGATGAACAGACTAGTTATTATTCTATATTTTTATAGGCTTATTTTGATATCTATTTACTAAAACAAACCCTATCCCTCATCTTGACCCAAATAGGGAAAAATTGGTGGGAAAATGATCACAATAGCTGCCTTTATTTAGTATATTTTATAACACTAGAAATTCTGGCTCAGTTATTTATTTTATGACAAAGGGCTACATTCTAGGTGGAGTTGTATTTTGTACGACCCTGTGGTATGAAACTAGAGTTTGAGTTTATTTGAAATGACATTTATTGTAGAAATAACAATGGATTTTTAACTGAATCCCAGCAAACATTGGCTACAGCTTTCTTTGTAACCCGCTCGGATGTAGAAGATAAATGAATAACTTATTATGAACAGGTGTTAAATGTATCAGTACATCTGTCTTCACAACCACTTAGTCATCACTACCTACACAGTCACCTTATAGAGATAAGATCTAACTAAACCATATGAATTCCGTTCAAGTAACTGTCTATAATGTTACCATTTGAAACAACAGTGATTTAATATGTGAAACAACCACTTTTTTGATAGGTCACAGCTACGAGACATCTGAGTCTGACACAGTAACGTGTGACATTTCAACACAACACAGTCAGCTTCTTCAGATAAAGGAGCCACCATGAGAACACACATCACATTGTCTGAAGGACTAATGAGCTCCTGTGGTACAGACGTAACAATATTCCAACAGATCTGGCCCGCGTGTCTGAACTTGTGTGTGTTGGTGCAGGTTTCACAAAAATTGGGTGTGAAGATTTTTTTTTTTAATCAGGGACTGAATTTATCTCATATGAACCAGGAAGCTCCAGGGAAATACAGAAGAAAATGAAAGAAAACCTTCTCAAATGTAAGGTTAAATTCCAGCTCTGGGATTCTTTTTCAGAGTGTATATATTTTGAATTTTGTGTTTTTTGAGGTAAAAGCATAGTATTGTGTCCTCTTAATAATACATTGCTTGTGAAGGTCTGCAGAATTTCCACTTTGTTTACACAAATGTCTACAAAGACAAGTAGCGCCACCGTTGGGCATCCTTTAAGGAAGCAAAGTGAGAAAATAAAAATTTTAACTTGACTCATTTCAGTCTTGCCGACTGCTGTCCTGAGCCTCCGTCGTCTTACTTCCAAGTTTAACTTAAACACAATGCTTTGTGATTTGTGTCCAGTAAGTAAAAGTTACAAGGTTGTTATTGAATATCTAGATGTATTATTTTTGCTCTAAATAGCCCAAGAACCAGATCAACAATATTCCACCAATTTCATTATTTTTTACTGACCAGTGAAACCACACAGACAGACTCTTACCCACTGTGCCCAGTTTGCTTCCTTGGCCAAGGGAAATAAAAGGTCCAGCAGGGGGCGGCACAGGAAGTAAAAAGTTTGTCTCACAGCTGTCATGATGCCTCCTAGGGGGCGGTGATGATGGCAGTACTGGTGATGTCATGAGCTGAGATGACATCATTGACACCGCGGCAGCAGCTTCCGTACTGTCCATAAGTGTGAACGAGCGCCGGACTGTGCCGTGAGGGTATGGACCTCTGGGTGGACATGCTGATCCCATAAGGGTAAAGTTTGGAACATTGTGAGCCATCTGGCCAGGGGACCCCCCGACAACGGTGGGGTACGATTCAGCCACCAGCATGGGAACAGACAGGTGGGAGCAGTCGGACATTGTGCGTCTCACTGTAGTTCGTTGGGGCGCTTCACTGGAGGTGCTAATTTTTATTTCTTTGTTTTCAGTTGAACAAGGAACCACTTTTATGTTCGCAACATGCAGTTCAGCTTGGTCTGTGTCTTTTTTGTTTGACAGCGCACTTGTTTTGGTGGCTGGTAGTAAGCCTGCTGTGGGCTGGCCATTGGCACCAGCTTTACCCCCTGGTAAGTCAGCAGCAGGTGGAGGAGGAGGAGCAGCATGTTCACTGGCAACAGTTTCTTTTCTTGAAGGAGACTCAGATATTCGGTCTGTGAGACCTCCCAGTAAGCTTTCACATTTTGAATGAATGTTTTTGTCTGTAGGTGAAGTGCCGCCCAGAATAGATGGAGACATGGATGTATTTATTTCCGTTAGTTCGTTTGCATGATTTTTAGGAGGAGGGTGGATCACCTGGTGTCCTTGGATAAACAGTCCATCCTTGAGCTGGTCAATGTGTTGCATATGGCTTTGTCCGAGGATCTCAACCCTTCCAGACGAGATGGAGGGAGTCAATAATGAGGATGAAGGAGAGGATTGGGAAGACGAAGGGCTGCTTGGACTCTGTCCTGCACTTCCTAGAAATCCACATATCCCTTCCGACCTGTGTCCCTCCTCCCTAAGTCTACCTCTGTTGGGCACCTCCTCTATCTTCAGCGCTGGCATTCTGAGGCTCTGAGGGGCAGGAGCTCCAGGCACTGCCCCAGGTGATGCCACCTCAGCCCTGTTTCTGCCCTTGGCTTCATCTTCTACTAATGTTTTGTCACCTGGGCTCCCCGCGGCAAGGACTGTCTGGCCTCGACAGTGCCAGTCACATTCCTTAGCTCCCACCGCTGGTATGATGGCACCACAGAGGGTGTTGGACGGTTTGTGTTGCTGTTGTTGATGCTGCAGGTGTTCCTTGGAATGTTGGTCGTACCCGTTGCTTCCGCTTATAACACCAGGCTGCTGCCGGGGTGATCCAGACAGGAAGGACATTCTATGACAGTGTTGTTTCCTCCTTTGTATTGCCAAAAATTTTTTTCTCGTCTTAACTCCTCTTGTCTTGTAGTGCAGAACTCTTGCTTCAACTTGTCCTCATGTTTCTGATGTCTTCAGTAAGTTTCTTTGTCCAAGATTTTAAAATGTCCCCAGAGTCCAAACTGTCATTGGCTTTTAAAATGCTGGAAGTAATAAATCCTTCTTTGGTTAATGTCTCAAAGTTGTCATTTAAAGTCCGAGTGTGCGTTTACGGGCAAAATAAGAAGAGGTGATGTGAGCGTCTGTTCTCGTCTTTTTCTCTGAGCGCTGCAGAGATCATCTGTGGGACTAAATTGCACCTTGCTCTTCCTCCTTCCCTCCCTCTCTCTGTCTCTTTCCCTCCCTTCCCCTCTCTCTCTCTCTCTCTCTCTTCGTGTCTCTTACATCACAGTCACATGACTATAGAAGGCATAATCCCTCATTCATATGAGTAAAAATCTCCGGCCCTGTGTTACAATCGTGCACGAGACGACACAGAACAAACATGCAACAGTTTTCACGAAATGTATTCATTTCTGTCACTGTTATTTCAACTCCCTTTTCACAACAACCGCTGCTCAACGGTGAATTCTGTTTGAGAGGCGACAGAGAGAAACAGACTGGAAGCTGTCATGTTGGTTCCAGCTTATCTGGCCAGGCAATTTTCAGGAATTACAGTTGTTAAAGAATGCACCGACAGTCGACAACCTCTCTTTTTTTACTTTATTGGTATATCGTTTTTTTGGTGGCTTCATCCTTTCCTGTTTTAATGTTGACCTAGAAAAAATAGCCAGTGTACAGGCTGTGGATGTCACGAGATAAACTCCAAACACTCAATACTGACAAAATGTAAGAGAGGACTGGCTTCTGATCCCCCATAGCTGACCTAGAATAACAGGAAGGGTGATATTTTAAGTTTCCAACTGCACACACCGATAACACCACAGAGGGAAACAATTAGTTTTAGTTGGTGCAACCACGCAGAGCACTGTTGGATATTTAAAGCTACTAAATATACATGTATATATGTATTCATATACAGACAAGCATGAATATATATACTTTTATATATCTCCACACAATCTTTAACTCACAGTGTCTTGTCTAGTTCGATAAACAACCTCAAAGATTCCTCAATAGTTCCTACTAAACTGTTCTGTCAAGTCAATGTATTTTGGAATGGCAGTAATGCTGCCCCTAATGCCTGAGACGCACTAGTCCTCAGCTGTCCTTCTGATGGATTTGGGTCAAACCCCTTCTTTGAAGTTTTTTTTTTAAGACACATTAAAGAAATACTGGCTTCTGTCTTAAGCCTCTTACAGAACATCACAGCTAAAAAACTGTCACTCAGCCATCTGTAACATACTGTATGTGTGTGGCCTATGACAAAAACGTCCAGTCAACCATGACTGGGGATTTGCATTATTGCATAATTGTCCATGAAGAATTTGTCCAGCGTTCCTACAGAGATGAAGTCAATCACAGGATCCAGCAGGATCAGTATTAAGACAAAACTGAGAGAAAGAAACAAGTCCCTTGGTCTCCCCCTGGTTCTTTGTTAATGTTAGTCATGTTAATACAATTTTCATTGAAATTAACCAGGGCAAACTTTCTTGCGATCCAAAAATTGGACACAGGGACCTGATCCATAGCAGAAAGATGGATTGATTGTGCGTACTAAGATAAATGGCTTGTAGCAATCATGTCTAAAAATGCATTATTGCAGCGAAAAGGTGAAAGTATAGTGATAATATAGATAGATTATTTTATTGGGACAAGGATGGCAGGCGGCATTAAAAAGCTTAATGGGCCTTAGTTTGTCAATTCCGGACCTAGAATCTCATTCATCATGAAATTCCTTGATGGAGACATGTGATTGCCCCCAATTTATTCTGCAAGGACAACCACCAGTGGCATCCATCATACATCACTGAGTTTGTCTGTGATAGGGATAAGGATAGTTGCACCAAACATTCTATAAATCCACCCATCCCAATATTATTGTGACTCAAAATGATAAAAAACAGTATTATCGGGAAAAGGAACTTACTTATAATTAATTCAAATATTGAGTGTTTGCATACAGATATATATCTTCTATTTGAAGGTCAGAGCTGATCAACATCAGCCTAAGAAATGGACTAGAGGGGAAATGCAGGGGGTCTTAAAGACAGGAAGAAAGAGAGAGATGGGGAAGTAGGGTAGTTGTTAGATTGGGGAGGGGAGCGAGAGGGGTGATCTTTTTCTGAGTGTTTCTATTTTTACCCTTCAACCTTGCCAACTGTCACACCCAGTAAACCTCTCCTCTTTCCCTCCACCACACACGATTGAGTCTTTGTTTCTACGGCAACCGCCTCCCATGTCTCGCTGTAACTACACCTCCTGCTTCGTCCCCACCAACACCACTCAAACCCTGTCTCCTCCTCTACCACCTGCAGACGTTACTGTGAATTCTGCGACACTGGGAGTCTGTACAGGAGGGAGCAAGGAGACAATGAGAAGGAGGAGGAGGCGATGGGTGGACGGGGAGTGAGGAAGAAGAAGGTGGAGAAGAACAGCAACAGGATGTTGAGTGATTAAGGGCAACGGATGAAGTAGATGGTGATGGATTACGAGAGGAAGCACAACGAGGAGAGGTGGATGACTGGAAAATAAAAAATGGGAAGGAGGGAAGATTGGAATAAAAAGGCAATCAGACCAAAATAAAAAAAATAGTTGGGTGGAATAATGTGAAGTTATAATTATGTGGTATTTTATGATCTATGTCAATGCGTTTTTTTCATCATGTCCAGTTATGTTGTCATCTCGATTATGTTTTGGAGTTAGTAACATCCACTAGAATCAACAAATTGACACTTAAAATCGTACATTAACATTCACAGGGCAACCTGTATTCAAAAGCATCTTAAAAAATAAATCATTGATGTGCACAGGGGCTGCACCACTGAAAGACTACACACCTAAACCACAAAACATGAATTAAAAAATTTCCAAATATCTCAGTGAATAACACAAACTAAATGTGACCATATATGTAAAGCAGCAGAGAATAGTAATGGTCAAATTAATATTTTAGCAAAATAGGCTTTTTTTTTTGTTTTCTCAGTGATTGCACACACAATGACTCGCCAGTCACTGTGTTTGATGTAATGCAGTCTGTGTGAATCTGGTGGAGCAAGACATGAGTCAGAGCTGAGAACAAATATGAGCCACTTGTCTGTTTGGTTCTTCAAGTGTCACTGAGCAGCAGCCTGTAGAGCTCATGTTGAGTTCACTCATGGAGGGAAAAAAAAAAATCAACTTTCAAAAAGGCTCAAGGACTTCATTAACCCATCACCATTCAGGCACCCTGCTGGGCTAAAGATACCTTCTGTACCATCAGAAGCATGAAAGGTCTCAGCTGTAGACTGTGGTCAGGGTCTATTTCCATCCTAATTGGCAAGCCTTACTCTTCCCTTCAGGGGTCACTGTAGAAGATCATCATCCTCAACCTCTTTCTGTCTCCTGACTTCTCTACTGCTAACACATCTTCCTGGCAGCACAATCTGCCACTGCCCTTGTCCAGCATTTCAACCATCTCTCCTCGACCCATGTCCAAACTATCTAAACTTTCTGCTGTTAACTGGGCCTTACACGCTGTAGCCTGGACCACAGAGCCGATCCATCCACCATAAAACCATCTGTTCAAACATCTTCAACTCAGTGTCCACAACTAGGCATAAGCACTAAACATCTTTGACCATTTGATCTTGTATTATTCAGTTTTCTAATATTTTAATAAGTCTGCATCATAATATTTTCTCCCCTCTCTCTCTGTCTGTACATTCTAATTTATGAACCTGTGGATGTTTTATACGAGTTTTACAATACAACATCGAGGATAAACCTTATTGCCAATTTTATCAAGTCGTGCAAACATAGTCATTTGGCGCCCTCTGTTGGTTGCTTTCATACAACAGAGAACAAACACAAACACAGGGCTCACACGTTCACATTTTTAAAACATGGTATAAAATCCCGAAAGTTTTTCAGAACTTGTGGTATCCTTTAAGTAATTCTGGCAGGATTTAGATTTATCACACAAAGTAACCAACAGCATAGAGTTGGAAGAGAGAAGCTGTTCTTACCTGTAGTTTGTGGAGACACTGTTAGCGTGAGAAGAGAAAAAGGAAAAAGACACAGGAGAAGAAAAATCTTAGTGATTAATTCCAGAATAGATTTGACATTTTTTTGCAAGATCAAAAATGGTTGATCAAACCATTTTTTTTTTATTTTTGATAATGTTGTTTGCCATCTCAGCTGAAAGGGCCAATGTCCGTATTTTGCTAATGCAGAGCACATTAGTCTCTAAAGAGTTAGAATTAAATACTATCCCTGGCTCACACCATCCTCAAATTCCTATACGTGTTTTTTTAGTTAAAAAGTAAAAGAAGAAATAAATGGTCCAAGGGCATACAAGTAAAAACAACTTTGGCATTTGTAAAAGTTGTTTTTTATATATATGTACATACATTTTTTTTCAATAAAACATTGTAACTTACATGAACAAAAAGGAAGTGATCACATTGTATCTACGTGCCAGGTTTTGTCATAAAAAGTAATTCAGAGAGATGACAAGATTTATCAGTGTGCAGCTCTGATGGTCAGACCACAGACCGAGGACGATGAATGAAGCTGACAGATAAAGATTTCACTTCTTTAAATTCCAGCCCACAACTGCTCTATTTTCAGAAAAGGACCATTGATATTTATTATTAATCCTGCAGTTCACCCACCTTCCAGTGGGGTGGGCTTTGACGTGGAGGACACCTGGAGATCTGAGTGTGCTGTAGTGGTGGGGACAGAGGACGGTTTTGCAGCAGAACTAAGGCATGTGGCTACATTTGTTTGCAGAGAATCTGATGGTGTGGGAGGGGTTTTGTTAATAGAGGGTGTGGTTAAAGTGACAGGTGGGGCTGACGTGGCAGTGGGAATAGACGATTTTGTGTTTGGGCTGAGACCAGTTCCGACTGTAGTCATGGAGGAGGTGGAAGTAAAGAGTTGAGGGACTTCTGAGGCAGGGACGACTGGTTCTTTCGGGCTGGACTTAGTGAGTGAAGCCGCAGCCATTGGGGGAGTGTTGGTGATGGGGGTGGTGGTCTGAGAGTCAGGGGTGGAGCCCTGAGGGGTCTGTAGGACTGAATCCAGGAAGGAGAAGGTCTGTGAGACTGGGCTGAGATTGTCACTCATCAGTATTGACAGACCAGCATTCACATCCAAACTGTTCTTGGTGGCAGCACCAGCTGCTCTCTGACCAACGTCTTCAGGTTTGATGGCCAAACCGCTGTTTTCTTTCTGCACATCTGAAGAAAACTCTTCCACGCACATTGGCTCGTAGGGTCTGGGTGAGGAATCTGTACTGTTGCTGCTGTGGTTTGTGGAACCAGTGGGTATTTGTGTACAGGCAGGAGGTTGGACAGAACTGGAGCTGTAGTTTGGGGGTTTTAAGTCACTGGATTGAACATCTGACCCCCAAACAGGAGCCACTGTTGCTGGAGTCGGGGAGACTGGCTGCTGGGGTGCCCCCCACTCCTCTGGAAGCCTTGCCCGGCCCTTAGTTTTCCTGCTTTTTACTCGTCCCCCACCTCCACTCTCTCTAATCTCCCATTCCCAATTCTCCTCTGTTTCTTCATCGTCTTCGACCTCCTGCCCACGGTCGTCGTTCTCGTAGCTATCTAAGAAGTCGAAGGTCTCGTCTGGACCTGTCCTTCTCTTCATGTTAAGACTTTGCTGCGAGCCATTCTCAGGTCTGTCTTCACAGGTGGACGATGTCTGAGTGATGTCATCTTTAGAACCGACGGAGGGGAGGACAGGAGCTGCCGAAGGGGGGAGGATTTTATAAGAGGTGGAACCAATCACATACTGTACTGTGTCAGAGAATCACTAACCAGCCAATGGCCAGAAGAACTGTAAAACCAACCACTATACTGTTGATGGTGTTCTTCCTTTTCACATGCAGTACAAAATAATGGGTAAGACATCATACTGCGACAAATACCACAATTTAACACATACTGCAAAACAATTCCTTCATTTACAAATGTATAAATGTTGAATTCTGAATCTATTCTACTCCTCTGTATTCACCTGCACTGGGTTAAGCATTTCAATCTGAGGAATTCCTCTCACTTTAGAAAAACGCTTTTCAAACAGGCACATGAAGGTGCCCTCCTCAAAACAACAATATTCTATAAGTTAATTATTGATGTTTGTTCTATTTGTGTTTCAGCATTTCTGCTAACAGCCTGTCTAAGGTTTACACACCTCCATGTGACAGATCGGCTCAGTATATGCAGCCCTACTGCAGAGTAAGAACTGGTCACTGTATCAAGTCAACACATCCAGTCACGGGAAGCCTTTATAGGTTAGTTGTGTTATTTTTCAAGGGTATGGTAGCGTTCAGTTTTAGTGAGTGTGAACGGTGCACTCTTGTGGACAAAGATGATACAGTGTTTTTTCAGAGGTTGCCACTGCAACTGAACGTTTTCTATTTCCTGTTCTCTGTATCTTCTACTCTAACTCCAACTATCTGCATGTTCTCCTTCACTGCATCTATTAATCTCTTCGTTGGCAAATGGAGCCATCTCCAGAATGCTCCAAAATGCTGGAGATGGACATAGTATGGTCTTTGTCTTACCTAGCACCTTCCTACTCATCTCCCTATTTGCTCTAGCTATGGTTTACCAATCCCTAGCTGCTGGCTTCAGACTAAAAGTACGACATAAAATTGGTTAACCTGGTATATAATATAACCTCAATTTACTGATGTTTGCACAGCCTGTGCAAACACAGCTTGGTTGGTAGAAGCAAAGCTATATTTGATACCTGCAGTGTAATCCATGGATAGGAATCCTGGGCTGCTGGTCTTAAATGGACTTCCTCCGCTGGTGTTTGTGGTAGTTTTGTTTTCAACGCCAAACAGACTTGGGCTCTTCTGTACCTCCAACACTGAACCAGTCCCAGTCTGGCTGAAAGGGTTGGACCCTACAGAGGTCTGGAATGGTGGCAGACCAGACCCCACGGTCCCTCCAAGCATGGACTGAGGGAAGCCTAGTGGAGGGAGGCGAAAAACAAGGATCAGTCATTCATCCATCCATACTACAGCTACTGACATTGGCGTTTGTTAATAGAGAGGCATCGATTACCCTGACAGTTACATTTAGAACCTCATTCCAGTCACTCTTTATAGTATTTAGTTGGTTACATGCCGTTATTAGAAATAGATTTATTTATTACTATATTACAGTATCTGTTAATATAAATCCGTACTTCTCTCTGAGACCACTTTAACCAGTGTATCCTTACCAGATAAGTTGTCAGTGTTGAAGGCAGACTGTCCTGGCATGTCTGGGTATCTGCCAGATGACGTCATTGATGACATCATCCCTGGAACTGTGGAGAATACACCGAATCATACTGTTCAATGTTTGTGAACCTGAACATCAAGATGATACTTGTCTCTTTATTTTAACAAAACTAACAGGTACTATTTAATGTATTCAGGGTTAAAATTATACACATATTTAAAAGACATTGATTATGATATTAAAAGACATTGATTATGCCATCAATGGGTTCTGTACAAATAGATATTCAGTATGTTTAATCTACAAAATATATTATTTTTATGTTCTGCTAATGCTAAGCTACTTTTGTTGATGTTGTAATTTTTTTTGAAAGAATCAGGGAAATGTCAAGGAAACAGCATTGGAAATCCAAATACAGATCCCTACAGTACTTGCCTTTATGTTACTGTGTATTTCTTTACAGCTGTGGATAAATATGTGCTTGATTTTTGATTGTGACGCAATTAGACAGCAGTACATCTCTATAGTTACTGTCCCTATGGTTACAGGAGAGGAGGAGGAGGACACCATCTGCAGGCTGATGGGAGACAAGTCTGAGGAAGAATTTCTTCTCCAGGGCAAAGGTAAATTCAACTGGTGGGATCATGACATATATATTCAGCCCATTTACCCCTTGTATTTTTACAATAATGCAACACTAGCACAATTTACACTACAGGTTATCAGCTTAACACTTCTGAAGAAGTTTACGCCCTACATATTTGCACAGATGCTCATAAAGACATACCATTCTTGGTGCTGTCCTTTTCATCCACCAGGGGTCGGTAGTCGCTCTTAGAGACAATGTCTCCCCCTTTGTTGTCATAGATGTCCTTTTCCATTGAAGCCATGAAATCTCTCTTCAGTAGGGAGTCAGCAGGTGGCGCCCCAGGTACCCCAGCTGCACCTCGAGCATCACGTAGGGTCAGGTCCATAGTCCTGTTTTTGTGGACAACAACACAAAGAATACGTTATATTCGCTTTTCTCTTTAACACATTTATTATTATTATTATTATATTTAAAGTCCTAGTTGTGTGTAGTTCGCTAGTTCTTCACTGTCAGTTTGTCATTTAAAAGCTTTTCCTGTAACAACATTTTATTGGACTGCTGATAATACACCATATGTCAACATATTCAAATCTCTACAGATTGTATTTCCTGTAAAACTGTTACTCACGAAAAAAAACAAGTAAAGAGAATTATTGTTGTCTTATCACTGTAACACAAGAACAATCCTACCTTGCATACCTGTGATATATCGGCTCAGCCTGGGGGACCCGACCCCTTCTTTAGGAACTACTTTTCTAAAGGTTCTACAGGTCCATTCCCATATCTTCCAACTCTCAAGCAGCTACAATATCCATAGGTACAGGACAACATGAGGTTCACAGGACCAAGGCCATTATGTGAATATTTTAATCTCCATGAATCACTAATCATGAAGTCAGTAGTGGTACATTACACAGTGGGCAGATGTTGGTCTTTGACAGATTAAAAAACATCTCTCTCACACACACACACATGCACACAGACACACACACACACACACAACAAACCCACCACTCCTCCACCCTCTCCCTCTACGTCTGTTTGGTTCTCCCACACACAGTAGTTCTCACGCAAGCACACACACACACACAGTCTCTGTGAGGATTGAGATTGACGGTGCACTTTACACCTGACTACCTCTGGCACTTAGTTCTGCACGCCAGACTACGACCATTAGGAATCATTTCATCAGTGGCTTAACAACTGCAGATGGTAGCGCATGGTACTGCATGATTGTGTACATAAAAGTAGTAGGAATTAAGGTACATAATGAAAAACAAACAGAAATACAACGTTGCGTCAAAATCCGTGAAGCTCTGTGCAGAAAATGTCCCATTCATGTCATAAGAAGCTTAACAAATACAGCTCTGTTGTTTCGGCACTCTCATCTGTAGCAGAAATATATCTGTCTTAACCATATATTTAAGTTGACCAACATTAAACTATTCTTATAGTAACTATTATCTTATCTTTGACAAGAAACTCTTCTATTTGACAGTAATTAAGAGTCAGGGTTAGAGACAGCCATGACTCAGCATACTGTAATTAATAATTAAATTACTTAATGTGTGGTAAATATTCCTTTCACAACCAAAGCGTCTGACCTCTTCACATCTGTAAGCAAGAGGAGGTTCAGTGTTAGAAAGCAGCAGAGACATCCTGCTAGTTCTGTGAAGCAGTGGATTCTGGGACGGGTGGCATTTATGTAACGATGAGGATTGTCCCAGATGAACATCACGGGCAAAGGACAGGATACACTGAGTCACAGCAGACACTGTAGCACAGTCTTAGCTCCGACTTTGGTGGTAATGACACCCAAAGACGTTGTTTATGAGTGATACTGCCACAAGGAGGCACACATGTACAACCACAGTATGGAACAGTGTGTACCCCGCTACACACAGAGGACACAGTGAGAATATTCTTCTGTGTGTGTATTACTGTAGGATAGTGGGGGCTGGGTATTATTGTATAATACCAGGCTTAACCTATTTACTGTAATAGCTGCAGTGAGTGTGATAGGATCGTTGTTGATGGTTGTTAATGGTGTTAGTCGTCCTCTGGTCTTTGTAAACACGTACCAGCTGTTTTGGTAAATCATCATGAAAGTTGACATGGCATATTCTTTGTCTTGGATTTTCTTGCAATGCAGAAAAGTATTTTTTTTTCTGCTCAATTGACCAATTTTTGTTATTATCAAGCATTTAAAATATGGGTTGGGCCGGAGATGAACTGCATGACATTGCATGATATTTACCTACATCAGAGGTGTCCATACTTGTCTTGTGAGCTACTTTTCAAGTGCTGAAGTAATCTATAGATCGACAAAATATATTTATCAATATAAACTGGATATCTTACTCTCTACATTAACATATAACATATGCTATACTGTATTGTTCAATATCTATATTATTCTCACTTATCCCCAGTGATTAGCATCTTAAAAGGAATTAAAACTCCAGTTTTTATTGATTGTATTTTTTAGTTATTGCTCAGGATCTACCAACATTCCTCAGGAGATCTACATGTAGATTCCAATCTACCTATTGGGCACCCCCGATCTACATGTTATATATACAGTATATACAGTATATGATATTTTAGATTTATTATCTTTTTAGTCTAGACTTTCTCGCTGTTCAGCCAAACACTAGATTATTAGTTTGTGTCTATAGAAGCTTTGACCAATATGTTCTTTAACTCTGTCCACTGTCCAAACAGACACATTATTAGGTGAATCTGTATCAACCACAGTTCTAGTGGGTTCTAGTGATTGTTAGCAACTATGTGTGACCATGTGATTGACTGGCTGAGGCAGGATTGGCTGTGGCTCCCCTCCATGACCCTGAAAAGTATTTAGTCGTAAAAGATGAATGAATCCATGGAAGGAGAAAAAACATTTTCACCCCATGATTTCTGATCCAATCAGTGATTTGCACGTATCCGTTCATGAACCCAGTTGGTTTATGACTGGTCAGATCAACCCCAGCTCCAATAACTACAATGTCATGAGCAGGTGAGTGAACTTGACACATATAATGAATTTATACCTTTTCACAACAAGGATCACAGTACAATTGCTACACGTTTTATTAATGTGTAGAAACGCTCTGTATGACTCAGAATAACTGCAGTAAATCTTTTGGTGATTGTCTGGCCCACGGATCTGACCGGGGGGCTCTCCAGGGTGTACCCCGTCCTTGTCCAATGACTCCTGGGAATGTCTCTAGCTATCCCCGTGATTCTAAAAAGGCCTTATTGGCAGAAGATTGATTCATTGATAATATTTAGTATGTGTAGAAGCGGATTACTGCTTTATATTTCCATCAGTTTTACCGTCCATGGCCTAAAAATCCTTGGGCCACTAATTTAGGCCACTGACTGATCGTAGCCACGTGGAGCCCAAGGAACAGGACAGTGACAAGGATGCATTGATGGATGAATGGATGGATTGATGGATGGACTGATAGACGGAAGGATGGGTGGATTTCTGCCGGGGTACGGAGCCGACGACGTGTACCATCCGGACTGCGGCACCACCATAACAAAGAGACACGAATCCACGCAGCTCCTGAGACAGTGCCCGCCCCCTCTCCTCTCCTCTCCTCTGCCCACACGCCCACTATCTTCCCATCTTTATGATGATGTTGTGAACTATAATACAAAACAGGCCCAGGTCTGGAGATAGCAGCTTCGCCACAGACACCTACTTTATCTTCCATTCACGGAGGATGCAGTCCCGCGACACCGTGGCCCACGGTAACCACGCGATGACACATCACAAATGTGACATGATCGACTCTACTCACCGTCGCTCTGCGTCCGTCTCCTCTAAGTGTATGTTTTTATCAGTGAGTTTGTTCGTCGGAGTTTGTGATAGTGAGAAAATCCGTCCACCTTTCACTGCCCACAGAGCAGTCTGGTACCAAGACTGGGATACAGGCCACGCCCACCGAACCACCGACTTAACCAATCACACGCAGGAAGAACAGGAAGCCGGGGGCATTTTGCTAGAAGCGCAATTTAGAATATGGGATGCAAAATGAGAAATAATAAAATCGATTAAAATTTCAAATCAACGATATAATCTGAATCCGGCACTAATTCATACATTGTGGGGTTTACTGCACAGGAAATGCATTTCAGATTGGATTAATTTCTTCTGTTTCTTCTGCAATTGTGCCGAAATCAGTGATTAAAAAAAACATATATAAATTCTTCAGTCAAGATGATGATGTACTCCAGTATTTATTTTGCAAAGACGTAATTGTCTGGTCAAAACATCACCAGATTTTAGATGTAAACTATGCTAAGAAAATTTAAAATTATTTTGTCTTTATTTATAATTTAATTTGGGAGTATTCTTCTGGTTAACCTTGATGGCTGCTTGACTGACAGAACACTGATGTCCAGGAAGGGGTTTCTTAAGGATTATATGGATTTATTATTCCCATTTCATTTTAGTGGGATTTTATAATCCCTCAAATCACCATCTGTGTATCGGATACAAACGTAAAGGAAACAAACAGTTTCTTTCCACTGTTCAAACTACAGAATATGTCAGTTGTTTATACGTTTTTCAGTTTGATTATTATAATTATTATTAATACATTTTTGTTTGATCCTAAATGGACTACCTGAAAGATCTTTGACCCACTATTGGGTTCGGTAAATAAATAAATTTAAAAGCAGAAGATTGTACAAACAAAAAATGCGACATCAATAAGTAAAGGTGATTTTTTTTTGTGGGGGTTAATGGTGAAAATAGCAGGTGGATGTATGCATCGCTGTGTCTACATCAGTGGACCTGTCTCTTTCACTTACCTTCTTCTTTATATATTAATGCAAGTTGTACACAGCGGCACCCAGTGGCGAGGAAATGTCGGTAATAAAACCTGAAATAGTTCATATATGCTGAGGGAGTCCCGTTTTGCTTGTAGCAAGAATATTTCTCAGTTTTTGTCAAATTAAAAACAATTCTAACAATTTTTCACAAAACCCAGAGAATCACAAAAATGTGAACACGCATACTTGACAGTTGTACACATCTCACATCAAAACCCAGTATGGACC
>JAFBJS010000402.1:273604-301509 GCA_016785265.1 Paraplagusia blochii
CAGTTTGATGATTATAATTATTATTAATACATTTTTGTTTGATCCTAAATGGACTACCTGAAAGATCTTTGACCCACTATTGGGTTCGGTAAATAAATAAATTTAAAAGCAGAAGATTGTACAAAAAAAAAATGCGACATCAATAAGTAAAGGTGATTTTTTTTTTGTGGGGGTTAATGGTGAAAATAGCAGGTGGATGTATGCATCGCTGTGTCTACATCAGTGGACCTGTCTCTTTCACTTACCTTCTTCTTTATATATTAATGCAAGTTGTACACAGCGGCACCCAGTGGCGAGGAAATGTCGGTAATAAAACCTGAAATAGTTCATATATGCTGAGAGAGTCTCGTTTTGCTTGTAGCAAGAATATTTCTGTTTTTGTCAAATTAAAAATTAACAATAAACAATTCTAACAATTTTTCACAAAAATATCAACAGGCATACTTGACAGTTGTACACATCTCACATCAAACCTAGTATGGACCTGTGAGTGTAAAGGCATGATATAAAACATTTGAAAGTATATATTTACCCAATCTTGAATATGTCCACATATGAACTTGAGTTTAAGTTTAGGAGACATTTTCTCAAGTTCAAAGAGGATTACAGTCCCGTCTATAAGTAAAGGACAAACACAAAAGCATCTTAATCTCACTTTCTTTCATCATTCCATTCATTCTGGTTTCCTCCTCCAGTCTGTGTTTGTGTGACTAAACCCCTGGGCCTGCGTGGGTCATTGTTGACCTGATCCATCTCACTGCATTTTAGCCTCTTTCACTCTTGAGTCAATGCGTGAAGCGGTGCCGAAACACAATAATGTAGCGATGACATGGGGGGTGACAAATGTAAAACTTCCTCGTCTGTCCACAGCCGGGAAATGTACAAATATACCTGCTATTGTCTGGACGGCCACACTGCACACCCACATGCACTTTAAACTGGTAAGGAGTGAACATTAGAGCGGCGACTACAAAGACACTCGTCGACTTGTTCACTGTGAGAAGTGTGTTTTGTCGTGTGTAAAAACATCCAGCAAACAAAGATCAACAAAACATGAGCGTTAAGGGAAGTGAAGCTAAACATATATCATGTATAACATTCCTAACAAACCTCTTACATTGTACCACTTCATTTCTTTTCACCCTATGGCCCACTATGGCCCTGGGACAGTTGGTGGCAGACTTGGGTCAGCAAGGTCCCCGGTTCGAATCTCCCATACCGCCAAGTTACCACTGAAGTTCACTGAGCATGGCACCGTCCCCAATCACAGCTCCCTGGGTGCTCAGAGCTGCCCACTGTCCACTGTCCACTGTCCACTTTGGTGATGGGTTAAATACAAAGGTTACATTTTGTTGTGTGCATTGGTGTGAATCACAATGAAAAGGAGTTTGCTTTCCTTCCTTCCTCCTTCCTATGCTTTCCTTTACTGTGACCTGCTGTAACCTCAAATTGTAAGTCAGTCTTTGTATTGCAGTAATTGCTAAATGTAATGTAAAGGAGGAAAGGTAGGAGCTAATTAAGGAGAAGAGTAATGTATATAGTATCTTCTTATTGTTCTCCTTTTGGCGTCTCCTTTTTACAGGGGTTGATTCAGAGAATCAACGTTTTCCATCTCACCCTGTCCTCTCGATCTTCTACTTGGACTCCAACTACATCCATGTCCTCTCGCATCTCTAGGATCATTCTTCTGCCAATGTGTCCACTGTCCCTCTACGGAACACGTCCAGACCTACTCAATCTGATATACAGCTTTTTCTCTAAACCTTCCTGTCTGTGTTGTCCCTATAATCACCTCATTCCTGATCCTGTCCATCCTTGTCTCTGCCTATTCCTAGTGTCTCTAATGCATCCATCATGGTTGGTCTTACAACTGTCCTTTCACTTTCCCTTCACCTTAGCTGACTCTCTTCTATCACAAATCACTCCTGACTCTTTTCTCCAGTTGTTCCTTCCTGACTCCACCCTATTCTTCTCCTCTCTCTCACAGTCTCCACTGCTCTGAACAGTTGATCTGAACTCCACCACCTCTGCTCCTTGCAACCTCACCATTCAACTGTTGTCCCTTTCAGTCACACACATGTACTCTGTCTTGCTACGACTGCAAACATCATGATCAATGGAGACTCCTGTCTGACCTCATATGTCACTCTGTTCATCATGAAAGCCAATAAGGAGGGGCAAGACCCTGGTGCAGTCCCACCTCCATCTTAAAGTCTTCTGTCCCTCCAACAGCACACCTCACCACTGTTGTTCTGTTATATTCCTCAATATTCATAGACAGACATAAATGTAGCAGGAAATCCTCTATTCTCTGTGTAAACACTCCATCAGGGTCCAGGGGGTCTCTTTATTTCCCTTCAGTAACCCTATCAGTCTTCCTCCTCCTCTCATTCTTGCTTCCCGATCTCCATTATTGGTCACCTATAACCTTGAACCCCGTTCTTCCTGGATTCTTTTACAGCTGAATTATTCCTGTCTCACTTTCCAGTTTTTACTCTGGCATTTGTGTATTTAACATGTGTTAAATTAACACTCTACATAAGTGAGTGTGGCTTTGGGATGACTCGAGGCTGCTGGAAAAAACGTTAGTTGAGTTCAATGTCTGTACTGATTCTTTTCAGCCTTTCAGTCTGTTCTTCTGTGAGTTGATGAAAACAGTTTCGGCCAGACAGACCTTGTATGTAATAAGTAATAGAAAGAAGAGAATATATCTGGTAAATTAACTGATAAACTAACTAGCTGCCAGGTTAACACTGAGGTGGACGGAGCATGGAGCTTGGCATCGTCAACCACAAACTGCTCCTCAGGCACTAGCAATGACAAGAAGTTTGCTTTCCTATTCAATTCCTGTGAGTATATCAGCATTATTATTAACTGAAACGGTAGGTATTTTAGTGAATTGTAAGGACTTTATTTATATAATATGTATAATTTGAAGCTTGTAATACTTTAGAACTTAGTATTTTTGTCGGATTTTTTATGTTTTGTTTTTTTTTGTAGAAAATGCATGGCACGAAAACTGATGGATCTGTGGTATAAAACAACAACTAACTATAAAATAAAGTAAATAAGTATGAATATTGATACATTTATACATACACTAAATCTTTTTTGACGCTAACAACAAATGACTGCTGGCCTGTCACAACTGCAGTAAACCATTGTGTCACAGGCTATCAATACTCAGTCATTTACCTCCATTACCTCGTGGTGTTTACCTCCACAGTCGACCCAGAATAACCTGTCACTCAACAGTCACCATTCATCCGTTTCCTCCAATAGCGTGACTTCAGTGTACCGGGGGCAGGGGCAGGCGCTGGATTAAAACAGGATAGGATGAGGAAAACAAGATGTGACAGAGAAAGAGGGGCGCACAAAAGACAGGAAACACATAGACATGAGAGCAAGAGCAGTAGACAGAGATGGAGGCTGAGATAGAGCAAGGAGAATTGAGAGGGGGACAAGAAAAAAATGAATCATGTAAGGTGGTAAGTGAGAGAGGGAGAAATGAGTCTAGCCATTTAAAAAAAATCAGAAAAGGAAATATCAGGGAGGAGAGAGGAAACTGGAAACGATAGGATGCACAGATGGTGGAATAAAGAGGGGAATAGCTGAACATAAGAGAATAAAGATTGGACCAAAATTATCCCACTTGTGCTTTGAAGTCCACTTTTAGATACAGTGTTGTTTGTTGTCATTGTGATAAAGGAAGACTCAGCCTGGGTGTTGTATGACTGAGCGTGCAGCAGCAGATGAGGTGAAGAAAAGTTTCTAATGACGGGGTGACAGCGAATAGCAGGGTTTGTGACAGACACAACTTTGATGTCACACTTTGATCACGTTGGCCAGAGGAAATGTCTTTGTGAAAGTCCATGGTTCACTTCATGGGCCCACCACGTGCAGGAAGGTACAGTATGGTGCCATGTGGACCAAAGTGTCTGTGACCCAGTAACGGATAAGCTAGTGAAAATGGATGGATCTTGCAATTAATTTTTCTCTTGTAAATGCAAGCTTTGTGAATGTCTTTTTTCAATTTCTGCCTGTAATTTAGCATTTCTTCAATTAAACAGGCAGAGAATATAGTAAATTCTGGGTGTTTTTAAACTAGAAGATTACTGTAGTTGTAGGATTAACCAAATCCCTTTTGTGTCCACAGCTGATGAGAATCATTACTTGTTATGCTCGCAATAACTTGAAAAAATATATTTTAGTTAGGGGAGATAAATGTCACATAAACTTCAATAATTCTTTACATATTCACAATTTTTAAGCCTGCGGCATATCATTGATCAAATACAATTCTTGTTCTATTCCAATTTAACTGTCCCTAAACCGTATCATAACTTGACAATGACTTTAATCCTAACTTTTAACTTATTGTAACTATTGAAATCCCAATTTCAACTCCAGTCTGACCCTAAATCAGACCATGAATCCATAAACCCTAAATGTTAAATGAGTCTATAAATTTGGTATTCTACAGTAGGTGTCCCCACAGGCATGGCTGCTCCAGCACCACACACACATAAGTAGGATGTGTGTGGTGACGCCATGCCATGGTCAAAGAGAAGTTCATGTCCACACCAGAAGAAGGTTGACATTTGAAAACAGCAACAAGAGTGTTTGTAAGATGCTGAGATTGTTTTTGGATAAAAAGGGAAACCAAGCCCACAGATAAACAGCCACTGCTCACGAACACTGACGTTCAGGAATTGACAACAGAGATAAGTTCAGTTGCCCTGCTGTGAAAGACAAGATCTTTAAAAACCAACAATAAGTCTTTTGTAAAGAAGAACCTTTCTGGTTTACATAAAGTTCTGGTAGTGACACCTACTAACTTCCTGATTGGCTAAGAATCCAAAAGAGATGGTGAAGGTGATGGATGAAGGCTAGTGACATATATAACAGACTAGCGACTGTAATAGATAATAACAACATTGGTCCGAAGACTGGAGCCTGAGCTTGAGGTGCAGATGTTAAAGATGCTGAGGTTCTCTATAGGGGAGATAAGGATGGACAGGATCAGGAATGATATGATTAGAGGGACAACACAGGCAGGAAGGTTTGGAGAAAAAGCTAGAGAAGACAGATTGAGATGGTTTGGACATGTTCAGAGGAGGGACAGTAGAGACATTGGTAGAAGAATGATCCTAGAGATGGAGCTACCAGGTAGGAGACAAAGAGGAGATTGATGGAGGCAGTGAGGGAGGACCTGGAGGTAGTTGGAGTTAGTGTAGAAGGTAGAGAGAACAGGGGGAGATGTTAAATGTTGATTTGCTGTGGCAACTCCTGAAAAAGGAACACGCTAAAAGGAGAAGAAGGATGTAATGAATAGATGGGTGAAAAGGCTTAAAATCAAATTGTGACATATGCAGTTCCAGTTAACACCTTTGGGGTTTGTTTTGTCTTGGCTCTACATATGGTAGAAAAACAGAAATAATTCCCTGGGATGAAACATGAGCTACTTGTGTGTTCATAATGTCCCTGCTGGCAAGAAAGGGAAATGGAGAGAAGGAACACTTGTACTTTAAAAGAAGAAAAATGTCTGTGAATTTGTGTGTTAGAAAAAGGGCACTGTGGACAGAAGGTTCTTTATATTGTGGATACAAATTGTCAACTTTGTAACAAGGTAATTCACCTTGTTACAGACTTCATCAATCCGTAATCCTCAGTTGGTAATGTTCTGATTTACAGCCAAATCAATATTGATGCATATTGATCAGAAATGATCTTTTTCCATTTTCAACATTGTTAATACTATATGTCCTCTTAATATCTGTTTGACAAAAGTGTGATTCCTTCTAGAGGCCTGTGTCCAGGTCTTGTATCTGCGTCTGTGTGAAAGAAACAGAAATGGAATAAAAAAGCACTATTCTCCTACAGAAGCTTTGACGTAAATTGCAAAAAAAAAAAAAAACATACTTTAGTGACCAAATGAATTAATTTTAGTAGATTATTAAATATTTGGTTCCACATAGAAATCAAATATATATATTTTAAATAATTAACAATTTGCTATGAAGTTTAACTTCCATATTTTTTTTTCCTGAAAACCAGCAGTGATGGTGCAGCAGACGGAGCCAGGGAGGGAGGAGACACCAGGCTGCCTTAAAAGCCCCACAACTCAGACAAGAAGGAGAAAGAACAAGTGTTGAGGCAACAAGTCAAGTCTGGTGTTAAGGAGGAATTTTTTCCAGCCTTACTGCAAACAGCTGAGGAGGGAGGGAAGAAGGGGAATGCACAGCAACAGCAGCACCACCACCAGCACCACCGAGCTGCAGATGTTTGACTTCAGTGTCTCCAGCAGCATTGTGAGTTCAAAATTAATTCTGTGACAGATTAAAGTTCTACGAATGGATTAGAGCAACTTTAACTGCCAGGAAGCTTCTTCATGAAAGGTAGTTTCATAGTTTCTTGTGGCCTCACCACCTGCTGGAAGGTACCATGCAGTGCGGTGTGATTTGGGTTGCAGTCGTGAAGTAATTGATGGACAGTTATCCATGATGAATTCATGATGGATGGATAGTTTTATAGTCAGTTTCTAGGTATTCTTTTCTTCTTTATAATTAGGATTTTAACATTTTTATAAAAATGTTAAAATCCTAAATTGTTCCATAAATTGTTCCATTTGAGGAGATCTTTGGATCACACTCAAATGTATTATTAAGTTCATGGGAAGCAAGAATTATCACATTGTTTGCATACATTTAATTATAGTATAATTCGGTATTAAGGGGGTTTCTTCCCATGTATTGCCTGATTAATGTTTAATTGTTATTAATTAAAATTTATTATTTTACAAAAAGCTGGACAACGGTTGCTGTTTTCGACTTTATATATATTTGTATTAAAATATATATTGGTAAATAAAGAAAATAAAAAACCCTCAACGACGTCACCAAACATTTGGAAAGTAATACAACGGCGGTTAATCAGTGACAACAGGCCGCAGCTGTGAGGCTGTGGACGCGGCCACAGAGAGACGGAGCTCCACGTTATTAGGAATGTCAAAAAAAAGTTGGAATTATATTTGGGGAAAGTACCGTGTTTGAGTGAACGTTAGACGGTGACCGGGAGACATTGAAAACCCACCCAGTTTGACGAAACGAGGCTGTAACTTTGACTCGGTCGGAGCGACTCGGTGTCATGGGGAAAGCGGAGACTGACAGCCTGTCGGAGGAAGAAGAAGAAGAGGAGGAGGAGGAGGAGGAGGAGGAGAGAGAGATGGAGGTGAAGGAGAAGGGAGCTCCGGAGGCTGTGTTCACTCAGCTACAAGCGGGAAACGCGTTTGCCGACACAGTATGTGTTTTACCGCCAGTCAGCCATTTGTTTCTTCTTCGTGTGTGAGTGTCGATACTGTCAGATACATTCTGGAATCTTCAGAGAACAGGGTGAGGTGAGCTTTAACTGGCTGCCATGACAAAAAAAAAACGAGAATAACCTACTTTAGGTTGAAATTACTCATTATTTTTCTATATTTTCATTTAGTTCCACTGCATAAGGGCCCATTTATGTTAACTCTTTAGGCCAGGGGTCATCAACCTGGTGCCTGGGGGCCCATAGAAGTCCCCATTTTCTACCTAAGGTGCTTGTGGAGTGTGTCCAAAATGTACTGTTCCTGTGCTTTTTGAGCCAAGGTTACAGTCTGCATCAAACTAGTAGCTCTTCCTTTTACTGAGTGAAATGGCTCTGGGTTCCAACAAGAGCTTCAGAGCCCTGCTGTAGAGATTTAACATTATTTGCATAAATACTTTTTGCAAAAAAGTATGTCCTCATCCTTTACAACTATTTGATAAAGGTACAGGTGTAAAAATGGCCAATAAACGCTGTATACTAGTTTTATATCCTGAAATACAAGATTGAGTGTCTCATTCCATAAACTATTTTTTATTAGCTTTCTGGGAATTTGGTTTAATTGTTAAGATATAATAAAAATGGTAGAGAAACTACAAGGTGATGCAGTATATAAGTTTTTCACAAGGAATAAGGGGCAGCTCTTCAAAGACTCTAACTTACTAAGGTCATTATTTAGGATAAAGAGTTTAATTGGTAACTGTAGAATTTTGGAACCCAAGATGCCTCTTGAATTAGAGGTAAAACTTTTTAGAAAAATAACTTAATGTCCAGTTGCCTAACAAAACTTTTTAATTTTTTTACAGATTTTTTTTGACAGAACAACAGTATATTTATAATAAACTTAAAGTGATAGCTTAACTTTTTTTGTTTTCCTGTTTTATGGAAGTTAATAAATGTAATTATACAGATGTAATCATGGAAACAACCACTTCACATCTGTAGAAAACTTATTCGTAGCTTAAGCAAATGTAGAAAACAAACTTTCGCCAAACATTTTTATATCTACTTTAGAATATTTACTTGCAGGTTACATGAAAAAGAAACTTCACACCAAACAAACAAGTATTTTTAAAGAATAAAATGTTGTCTTGTGATGTCATTATGTTGTTTCTCTTGTGACGCACAAAAACAGGGCTCCTCTGGGCCGGAGGATATGTTTGACGATGACTCATACTCCCTGTCCTCACTCTCCTCGTCATCATCCTCCTCCATCCACGCTTTGTCCTCCATGCAAGGAAAAACTCTGTGCACCTCCTGTGGCCTGGAGATACTGGACCGGTACCTGCTGAAGGTAGGAGAGGAACAGATCACACAACTTAAAACTTAATCCTTGTTTAAGACTTAGTTACAATGAAAAGCAAATCATTGAGTATTGAATTGATTGGACTTTGCACTGTGTATATTTAAATTCCCAACCTTTGTCTTTTTCAGGTGAATAACCTGTGTTGGCACGTGCGCTGCCTCTCGTGCAGTGTGTGCAAAACCTCGCTGGGGCGTCACGTTAGCTGCTACATCAAAGATAAACAGGTTTTCTGCAAACTGGACTACTTCAGGTGCGGCAAGTCTTTGTTTAGTTGCTGTGACATGACTGAAACTACAGTAATGTAAGTTTGTATAATGCTCTAGTGGAAAGTATATAGAACCAGTTAACTAGTGTAATGTGTCACTGACTGACCTATTACTCTTTGCAAAAAAGAGCTTAGAGTAGAGAGACTACAGGTCATCACTCCACTAGATCTTTACCGTCAATTATGATCATTGTTTTTTTACTTTGGTTTTTCTTGTAGATAATTCCAACTTTATAACTTATTATTCTACGCCTGTGTTTAAACTTAATTTTCTCTCCACTTGCAATTTAAGTCTCATCTGATATTTTCCTCAGGAGGTACGGCACCCGCTGTGCTCGCTGTGGCCGTAACATCCACTCCAACGACTGGGTTCGCCGGGCACGAGGAAGCACTTTTCATCTGGCCTGTTTCTCCTGCACCTCCTGCAAGCGTCAGCTGTCTACAGGAGAGGAGTGTGGACTGTTGGAGAACAGGGTCTTCTGCCGGCCACACTATGAGATTGTCATGGAGAATATAAAACGTGCTAAGGAAAATGGTGAGCACAGGGATGGTAAGGAAACAACAGACTGAGGTGTAACATGCGCACAAATCATGAAACTGTGCTATTCCTGTCAAAATACATGATAGGCTTGTTCTCCATCTAAAAATTGTAAATACTGGACTCCAAAGGATTTAGAGTTTAAAATATAAAGATAATTTTCAGTATTTCTGGTTACAATTACTCTCAAACTGCACAAAATGTCTTAAAAGTGAAAAAAACTTTTTGATATGATGAGATTAAAAAAAACTACGGGGATCTTTTTCCGTAGGTTATTTCTTCCATACTGGTTTTTAACACAAAGTGTGTCTTGTAGATAACCCTAAAACAGACATCGACGTGGCAGATAAAGATGACTTCAGTGCTACACCCAGACCTGCTAAGAGAGCCAGGACCAGCTTTACTGTTGACCAGCTACAGGTTGTTGATCTCATTCATGATGAGTAGCGGGAGTGACCTGACGTGAGTGTCAGGAAATAGTCTTTGGACAATGTGTTCTCAACCCAATATCTGTCATTTCTTCTGATGTAGGTAATGCAAGCACAGTTTGTTGAAGATAACAACCCAGACGCTCAGACTCTTCAGAAACTTGGTGAGAGGACAGGTTTGAGCCGCAGGGTTATTCAGGTGAGGACAATTGATCTTCACTTAGATTTAACATTCTTGGAGGTTCTGTTCCTCTAAGTTTTCTTCTTATTCCTAACACATTCATCTACTGAAACAAAGGCAATGAGATGCTTACTAGTTAATTTGTAACTTCCCAAAAACAATTTATTTTTCAGGTTTGGTTTCAGAACTGTCGCGCCCGTCAGAAGAAACACATTGTTCCAAATCCTGTTTCCTCTAATGTTATGAACTCTCTCACTTCTGGTCAAATGACACCACCTTTGATGGAAGATTTCAAATACACAACCTTCATTTCACCAGATACTCCGCTGCTCACTACATTCACATATATGGATGGTGAGAAAAACATTCTAAAGGGCCACGTGTAGTTTGTTTTTGTGTTTTAACTATTTTTATTGGTGTTTCTTTTTATTTCCCAGGTCAAAATCTAGACACACTTCTGCCTCAGCCACTCATGTCTCACTCCATCACACAGCTTCCAGTGAGTCACTCTTGAGTGTGAGAGAGAACCTGCTTTTCTTTGAAACGTGGAGGAAGTCACTGAAATCAAACTCCACATATTGGGGTTCATTGGGACTCAAAAAAGAAAGAAGACTCTTTAATTTTCAATGCATTATATTTAGTCACTGGATTAGTTTCAGTCAATGAAAAATGTATTTATATATGAGCAAGACAAAAAAGAGATTAAATTTATGTACAATTTATTATGTATATGTTGAATATTTAATTTATTTGACAAATGAAGTGTGGCATTCACTGTAAGAAAGATGCCAAAAGACTTTATTTAATTTTTTTATTTTTCCATTGTAACTGAACTCACTTGTCGCAAACAAATAAGGGAACCATATGGTTACATTAGTGAAAACATACATTTGGTTAAACTTTGTATTAAAGCCATTGGATATGGTACAAGAATAAGAATGATATTTCTGTCTTACTGATGAGATCAGCATGTTCAATATATATTAAAACATAAAAAATGGATTGACCTGTGTATTTATTGATTTCACTTTTCAAGTATTAAAATCATTGTTTTGGTGAAAATGAACAGTGACTGGACTGAACGCAACTGTGATATTTCTCTTGACAAAGTAAAAGTAATGATTTCACTGATTTATTACTTTTTTAACAATTTATGCTTTTTCCGTCATATACTGACGGGGCTAACTAGTACAGTTGGGGACCACTGTACATTTCTGCATTATTTGCCACAGCCTAAACTATTAATAGAATTTAGTTTTTAACTTAAAAGATGTGTTTATATTCAGTACCAGTATAATGAATTACAACGTAATTAGTTTTATTTCTGTTTAGTTTGACGGGCGATTATAGCTATTAAAAGGTCGAAATATTTCTTTTTACCGGAAGTTACGTTTGATGCGTTTTTGGGTATTTGATTTTGTAAAAACGCTATTACCGGAGCCTTTACTTGTTGGTTTACAGGGGTATGGCGATTTTTTTTGGTTAATAAAGGGCATAAACATATCTTAAATGTACTTATTGTAAAGACAAAACTATGAACATAACAGTTTAAGATACACTATACCTTTTTTTCTTTTAAAAGCGAACGGAAGTGACGTCATGTGTTTGGCATGCGCGTTTTGTCGAGGAAGAACCGACGCAGTGTTAGCCACAGCAAACATTTCTGTAAACATTGGCAAAAAGGACGACTTGTCTTCGTCGCAAAAATGGAGTTGTAAGGTAAGAAGATCATATTCATGTTATTATCAAACTATATTGTTTCGTAAACAACAACAAGCTGTGGTCGTTGATAAAACAACGCGAGCACTTGTTAGCGTGTTAGCATTACAGACTTGACTTGGACGAACTGTAAATTGCTGCCCATGTCGGCCAAAAACCTCAATCTTGTTTCATAATTTACCTGTTGGTATAAACAATAAAAACAAAATAAAGTTTAGTAATACCCGTTGCATTTATTCGAAATCGCATGTGAGTTCAGTGGATTACATCTCAGCTAGGCAAAAGCATTTGGTTTGTCCCTAAGGCAAGACAACCCGGATTTTGCTAAATTCATGAATTGACATATTATATACTGTATAAATGCAACTGGTTTCTTTTAAATAGTCAACAAACGAAAATCTTAAATTGATTTAAGGTGATTTAATCATTGAGCGGACTGTGTACATCTAGCTGCTGACTTAGCTCAACACGGTATTATCTTATTATATGCTCAAGTATTTTGCAGTGACGCATGCCAGACTTATGAAGTTATCCCACTTGACTTCTCTCTAAGTCATTTATTTCTGCTGACTTCCTGGACATTAAGAGAAAAAATTAACTAAAAACGGTTCACACTGTAAGAAATCCAACAGCTCACTGTATGTCACAGTTACTAAGACAGTGTTTTCAGGTGGTGCATAGCAGAATTGTATTAATCGAAATCAAAACAATTAGATGTCGCAACTGTTATTTTTTTATTAAATAAGATCAGGCTTGAGTTAAAATTATGACCCGTGGGCTACAATCAGTCATTTAACTAAAATTAAATGTAGGGGCCACATCTAAGTGTATCTAAGATAAATGCTTGCTAAAATGCATGCCTTATTATGCTATGATGGGAAAATAAGGGGTTTGTAGGGAAGAGACAGAAGTATAACAGCATAAAGTATAATTTTACAGGTTTTGCAGGCCAGATTAAAATGTCAAACATGCCATATTAGGGCCCTGGGCCATAGTTTGTCCAGGTTTGAATTAGAGGGTCAAAACTCTTTACAATTTTGTACTTGTTTGCTTCTCCTTTCAACTTGTCCCTAGAGGTTGCCAAAGTGAGTCAAGATTTCCCATCTCGCGCTGTCCTCTGGATTTTTTACTCTAACTTTATACAATTTTGTATAATACCTTTGAATCAAACTTAAAGCTGACTAATAAAAAAATCAAATAACATTTTTAAATAATTACTCAAATAAAAAAAACAGGTTGGGCCACACTGATTATCAACGGCAAGGAGAATTGAAATCAAATTTGTTTTGCTTTAAGGTCAACTTTTGGGTGAGGCACCAAACATTGTTCTTCAGTGATTCTAATCCAAGCCAATGCGCAGGTAAGTTGAAATAATCTTAAGTAACTTAAAAGTAACAATCTCTGCTCAATTACTGTCACTCAATGAGTACTGCCAAACTTTGAACATTCCTTTAAAATATTTATTAATGACTGTGATGTCACCTCCCTGATAAATGTAAAATTTGTTCCTAATACTCCTTCAAATTAACACAAAATTGAAGATCATTGTTTATTTTTGAGAGCATGACATTTTTCATGACCTGGTGCTGAACTTTTTGCAATGTCAAGAATGTGCAAATTTGTTTAGTGCACTACTATGTCTCCATAAAGGGCCACCGGCGCACGCCAAGACACCACAGGAATGGACATCACCAGCCGCTGCACACTGGGGGACCCCAACAAACTCCCTGAAGGGGTCCCCCAGCCGGCCCGTATGCCCTACGTCTCAGACAAACACCCGCGGCAGACCTTGGAGGTGATCAACCTCCTGAGAAAACACCGGGAGCTTTGTGATGTCGTGCTGGTCGTGGGATCCAAGAAGATTTATGCTCATCGGGTGATCCTGTCTGCATGCAGCCCCTACTTTAGGTATGTTGACACACGGTCCACGGTACAGGTGGAACAGGTTTGATGTTGGCCGTCACACTGAAATCTCATGCTGTGAGTGATTGTCGCGTCTGCAGGGCGATGTTTACTGGAGAGCTAGCAGAGAGCAGGCAGACGGAGGTGGTCATTCGTGACATTGATGAGCGAGCCATGGAACTTCTCATTGACTTTGCCTACACCTCCCAGGTAATGATGCTGTCATGTGAGGGATGTCTCACTAAAGTGGAAAAAATTAATAATAACATATGACTGTTAGGGTGTTACTTGTGTCCTGATGGTTAAAAACACGTGCTGTCGTCTCTGGTCTCAGGTGACTGTCGAGGAAGGAAACGTGCAGACACTTCTACCTGCGGCCTGTCTCCTCCAGCTAGCTGAGATCCAGGAGGCCTGCTGTGAGTTCCTGAAGAGGCAACTGGACCCGTCAAATTGTCTGGGTATCAGGGCGTTTGCCGACACTCACTCCTGTCGTGAACTACTGAGAATCGCTGACAAGTTCACTCAGCACAACTTCCAAGAGGTAAAGACATTGCATTCCTAATTGATTAAATGAAACAATCCTGAATTGCAAACCAGTTCATACCCGAAAAAAAAATTGGTAAGAAAAAAAAACGAAGAATTTAGAGTCTAATTTTGACCACTAGAGGGAGCCCACGCACCACCATAACTACATACTGTACCATAGCTTAAGAACTTCTATTTTAAATACTTAAGTTTGTCTTTAATGCAGGTTTACAAATTCAAGACAAATATTGTCATTCATGACTGAATCTCATTTTGACAATTTATGTTCTACAATCACTGTCACCTATTTTCATTTTTTTTAGAGTAAATAAATACTGTTATACTGTTATTGGTTATTTACCTGGCTGTCAATGCTGCTTGGACGCAGGTCATGGAAAGTGAGGAGTTCATGCTGCTACCAGCAAACCAGCTGATTGACATCATCTCCAGCGATGAGCTCAACGTACGGAGTGAAGAGCAGGTCTTTAATGCCGTGATGGCCTGGGTCAAATACAGCATCCAGGAACGCAGGCCGCAGCTTCCACAGGTCTGTTAGAGAAACTCTCCCAAAAGTCTGGGCTTAACTTAGAAAAAAAATGTTTGCTCTGATGTTGTGTGACTCAAATGAGTGAATATTGTGCTGTGCAGGTCCTGCAGCACGTTCGTCTGCCTCTGCTCAGTCCTAAGTTCCTGGTTGGCACCGTGGGTTCGGATCCCCTCATCAAAAGTGATGAAGAATGCAGGTGAACCCAATAACGCAGAGAAAGCCTGTAGCTGTGGTTCATCAGCGACTTAAAAAAGAAAAGTGCTCTGACTGATCTTCTGTGTTGTTTAAGGGACCTGGTTGATGAAGCGAAGAATTATCTGCTGCTGCCACAGGAGAGGCCGTTAATGCAAGGTCCCAGGACACGGCCCAGGAAACCCATCCGCTGTGGAGAGGTGCTGTTTGCAGGTCAGTGTTTTAGTTTTAGGATGAAAAACAAAATAAATTGGATTTGGTCTGTAAATATAGATAAAACCACTTGTCACAGTTGTTACTGTTCCCAAAGTACAATCTTTTTTTTTCCTCTTCACGTAACCCTGTAGTTGGAGGTTGGTGCAGCGGAGACGCCATTTCCAGCGTGGAACGTTACGATCCTCAGACCAACGAATGGCGAATGGTGGCATCCATGAGCAAGCGGCGTTGCGGAGTAGGCGTCAGTGTTCTGGACGACTTGCTGTACGCGGTGGGAGGTCACGACGGCTCGTCGTACCTCAATTCCGTGGAGAGGTGTGGCCTTCACTCTCGTGTGTGTGTGTTCGCACCCTCATTACAAGGTTGATGTCATTTCTGACCTCCCTCTGTGTTTCCTGTGTCCAGATATGACCCAAAGACCAACCAGTGGAGCAGTGACGTGGCTCCCACCAGCACCTGTCGCACCAGTGTAGGCGTGGCCGTCCTCGGTGGTTATCTGTACGCCGTGGGAGGTCAGGACGGCGTTTCCTGCCTTAACATCGTTGAAAGGTACAAGATGTAAAATTATTTTTTTGTTCTTATGTCTGTGTGTTTTCTTGTTGACATTGATAAGAATATATGATTAAAGTAAAGAGTAAGAAAATATATAGAATACAATAACTACTGCTAGCGGAACAGAGAGTGAGGGGTTAGGGTTGGGGTTCGATTCCTAGAGGAACCCTGATAATTTACATTTTCATGTGATTTTTAGTATTTATTAATGGTTTTAATGTTATTGTGAACTCCCTGCAGATATGATCCTAAAGAGAACAAATGGACGCGTGTGGCCTCCATGAGCACCAGACGACTGGGCGTGGCCGTGGCTGTGTTGGGTGGGTTTCTCTACGCGGTCGGAGGTTCAGACGGGACCTCACCTTTGAATACAGGTACGTTTTCATTATTATTATTAAAAAGCATCGGCACAAACATGATAATACATCTAAGGTTTCTACTGAGTTTATGAATTCAATAATATATTGACATGATTTGTTTGTCCTCCCCCAGTGGAACGCTACAACCCGCAGGAGAACCGATGGCACACGGTGTCTCCGATGGGCACCAGAAGGAAACATTTGGGCTGCGCCGTCTACCAGGACATGATCTACTCTGTCGGAGGAAGAGACGACACCACAGAACTGAGCAGCGCAGAAAGATACAACCCCAGAACCAACCAGTGGTCTCCTGTGGTGGCCATGACGTCCAGGCGCAGTGGGGTGAGGACACCAGTGCAATGTCACAGTGTTGTTTGGACAATACTTTATTTATGGTTTGACTTGCTTTAAGTATTTTTTTAGTTCCTGAAGTTGTTTGGTTGTCGTACCTGCAGGTGGGCCTGGCTGTGGTCAACGGTCAGCTGATGGCCGTAGGAGGTTTCGATGGGACGACGTATCTAAAGACTATAGAAGTTTACGACCCTGATGCCAACACATGGAGGTAGGGTAGTATTTAAAATTAAAATTATAACTTTGTTAATAAACAAAGACACATATTATTTATCATTTAGGAACATTTAGGAACTACCTACTATTATGACAATAGTTTCTAACGGTGGACGTAAATCTGTGATTGGATCATTGGATTGGAAAAAGTTAAAGCCAGTGATTCAGAGAATAATTTGAGAATCATCATGAAATTATTGTAAAAGAATTACACAGTACATAATACAATATGCATTCAAATAAGGGTGTTATAATTCACTATTTAATACCAAATTATTTTGGTGTGTTTACTTTTATTATGCAATTGCAACAAATCATTCTGAACAAAGACAATGATGTCACTTTATTGACAAATAATTTATAAAAATGAAAAAACAACTGAATACCTGTTTTGCTGAGTCTGTTGTTGATATATTTCAAACACATTGATTAATTAGAAAAACAATAGTCTCTCATTGTCTTAACTGCTCTGGTCAAATGTCCCTCCTGGTGTCCTCCCTCCGCCTCACTCTGTCCTTCTCTCTCCAGACTGTACGGAGGAATGAACTACCGACGGCTCGGTGGAGGAGTGGGTGTGATTAAAATGACTCACTGTGAATCTCACATATGGTAACAGCACCTCCACAGACCTGGCCCCCACACATGAACCCCCCCCCAGACGCCACCTCTCATCACACTGCAGCGGACGCCTCTCCTCACTCACCTTGGTGCCTCCAGAAGAGATGTTGCTCAATCATGCAGGGGTGGGAACGGGGCGAGAGATGAAACGGGGGACAAACTTCTGAAGCGTGGCTCGGCTCCACCTGCTGGTCCATTTTCACTCCGGGCTGAGTGCCTATGGTCGACTCTGCCTGACTGCAGTCAGCATGAAAACCTGCTGAGCTCCATTAAAGAGAGGACGCTCCTTCTCCCACGACTCCATGAAGTTTTCACCCTTCGGCAGCAAACACGTGAATGGAACCACACTAAACTCACCAGAAGAGAGTTTTTTTTTTTTTTTTGTTTTTTTTTTTTTTTTCATGTTAGAGCCTCCATCACATTATCACCTCTCTGGTGACTTGTACATGTGTCTGGCCTAATTTTGTGGAAAAGAAAACCAGCTGCTTATTCTGTCTCTGCTGGTCCTGGGAGAGTCATCTTCACTGTGGCTGCAGCATCTCGGTGGATCTGCTGTGTCTTATTGGATACAACGCGCAGGTAGTTCGCAGGTAGTTTTTTTTTTTTTTTTTTTTTTTTTTTTTTTTTTTTTTTTTTCAACTGTATCTGAATGGGACTGCTGCATTGTTGAAAAATCCTGGGTAATTTTTGGGGTAAGAGTCTCTGCGTCAACTGTGTGTTCCTAAAATGAATTGGACAGACTGGTCTCCAATAATCCAACAGACCGTTTTATGCAAAAACATTTTCTCAGGCAAAGTGTGCCATCATCAGAGGTCACCAGTTTATCAAATAACAAACTAGTTATTTACAATTTAATCAGTCAATCCTCAAGAACATTTAAAAAAAATATATATTTGGAGTAGCAGCACAATCCAATTATAACCAAGACATCAGTAGTTTTGAAGTACCACCGTTGTCATGGCAACTAAAATTTAAGTCAATTTGGCTTAAACCAAATATTTAATTAAACTAAGTTGAAATGTAAAAGTCCATAGTGTTGTGTTTTAAGGTGCAGCGGGAAAACTGGTGCTGTTTAATGTAGCAGTTCATATAATGAGTTTCTTTTGTTTCTATTGTTTATTTTATAAATAATATAAACAAATGTCACAAATTATTCAGTAGCAGTTGTTAGGAGTCAAGAGTTAAAGCTAATTTCCCCTCACTTTACACTTCCTCCACATGTTTTCATTAAGCCCTCAGATGCAGTATGAGAAACTAGCCCCCTCTGTGGGTAAAACAGTAAAACTGCAGGCTCAATAAAATAAAAGAATGTCCTGCGTTTTCTTCCCAGCAGTCCATCAGGGTACGTCTACGGACCAGTGTAGCACAGACATTTTAAGAAGCTGGTTTCTTTTTTTTTTTTTTTTTCATTATTTATTGCACTGTGATTGGAAAAATATTTTAGATTTTTTTTTTTTATTACTTGTTACTCTTATGGGTGTAAAAGTGTGTGTGTCTGAGGGGGTGGGATGAAAATGTAGGTGGGACATTTTGGACCTCACTTTGATATGAAGTAGGTTTGTTTAAAAATGTGACCTCATGCGTGCCGCGGCGATGCACTTTGGACGTGCGTAGAACAAATGGACACAAGTGAGAGAGACGTCTGAACGGAGAAGAACATCCTCACTGGACTGGTGATGGTGTTTTTTGACAGGACAATTGGACCTCAGTCTGTGCAGTTCTTATTCTGAGCTGCTGTCCACAACACAGGATCACTGCACGACTGCTGAAAATATTTTTCTTTTCCTTTTCAGCCATGAACAAAAAAAAACGTGTTTTTTTTCTTTTCAGTTGGCACTGACTTTAAGTATTGCCTAAATGATTTTGTTCCACGACCTGTATATGTGTGTGTGAGATGGTCCTGTAGAAAGTTTTATTTTTATAAAATGTTGACTTTCGTGGGCCTGAGAAAACCATGTGACTGAATGTTTCAAGTTTGGATACCCATTAGCTGCATGTTTTTTTTTTCTTTTCTCTACATTGGTCTGTCATCTTCAAGTCTACATCTGTTTTCTTCAGTATGGTATTATTTAAAAAGACACTGATTGGCTCCCAGTGACCAGTGCAGCGTGACTGTGTTTCAGCTCCAAGACTTCAGATTAATTTAGACCAGTTTGTGCTGCATCTGACTCTTCTTAGTGGAAGTTCGGCAGCCTTTAGACTGTAGCCTTGCTCGCTGTTGGTCATGGTCTGTGGTTTCAGATTTGATGGCGTTGAGCGGCCACCGTGTGTCAGCTGTGATCACAATATGCACTCTGGACCATGTTCTCTACGACCACCAATAAACCATTTCCCTGGAAAACAACTGCATCTTTTTTTTTTTTTTTAAATCTGGTAAAGTCTAGAAATTGCAACAGTCTGTTTGAATTTTGAAGTGTTTTTTAAAAATGTGTCAGACTGAAAAAATGTTTTTTTTGTGTAATTCACAGAGAGAGGGAAAACATTGGTTTTAAAAGATTAGAAATTAATACATCTTAACCTACTGATCATTGATTTATTTAAAAAAGGGGGGGAGGGGTCAGCAGAAAAGCTGCATGTCTTTTACAGGTTACACTTTACATAGTTGTTACGCAATACATCCACAAGAGGCAGTCGTGAGTTCATTAAATTCAATGTACCGGTAGATACAATTACAACACGTGTAATGAGGAAGGAATGTGAAATTACTACTGTTAATGTGTCTTTTAGTTACATAACAGTTCTAGGTTCTGCACTGGAGAGGAAGGAGACCAAGAGAGGAGAAAATGGAAAGGTAAGGGTTTTTTTTTTCTTGTTTTTCTTTTTTCTTCCTCATGTCATCTGGGATCAGCTCCAGCTCTCTATGTGAACCCAACAAGAAACATGTGAATGAATAAGAAACGAATGTAGGAACAACCTATAAAAACACTTACTCGAAACCCTTCATGTACGTCTAACGTAATCAGAACATTTACACATTAAAGCTGTGACTTCAGAACATAAAGAAATCACAGTTGTCAGCGGAAAGAAAAACATCTTTGGAAAATCCTGAGACCAGAGTTGTGTTCACTGTAACAGTGTGTGACTGTGTGCAGTGACAGGAGTGTGAGCTGACAGGTTTATTGGGTTTTGATGAAGTCATCTCCATATTTAATACTGAGCCCCGGTGTTGGAGCAGTCAGCATCTCCACTCTGACTGACTGAGAACACCGCAGTCATTAATATGCGGTCACTCAGAGGGCATGGAGAATCTTAAAGAGACATTACACCCCCTCACTGTTTGCCTCTCAGATGCCGTGAGGCTGTGTTCACCCCCACCCCCCACTGCCACTGCCTCTTATTCAAGGATTTTTCCTCTGGAAACCAGTCTCTGTGGACCATGTGCACTATTCTAATATCACCCCTGGTAGACTGTATACAATATGTCTATAAATATATGATACACGAGTGCGTGTGAAAAAAGGCACTGGAGCCATATTTATACTCGATGTAGGTTTTATATATTTTTATTGTTATATATAAATAACATATATTATATTAAATATTTAATATAATAATTATTATATGATTATATATATATATAAGTCATTAGTAGTTTATATTTTGTTTAACCAGGTCGCAAATGTAAGCTAATATATTGTCAGCACAAACACGTCATGTCGTCACTTCCTGTCCTGATTAACTGCAATGCTGTACCTAGATTGAGAGCCCCTCCCTTTTGTACTGTAATAAAAAATTTGGGAGAGATTACCTCTAAGTTAATGTACTCTCTTATTATAACTTATTACCCTGGACCATAACAGTCCATGTAGTTGCTGATTTACGGAAGTCTGTTAATTATTTTTAGGTGTGAATCCATCAAAAACCTTGACACCAGTTGACATCCGTTGGTCGTCGTGGACAGGAAGTACAGAAAAAATACGCTGTTTTCACTGTTGACACTGACTTACGGTAAGTGTAGTTTCCAATTTTTTAGTTTATTATTAACGAATACGGGGCCTTTTATTTGCTATTGTTACTCGCTTCATTTGGTTAGTTCAGCACCGTAGCGCCCGCGTTGTCTGGCGCTTTTACTTGTGCAGTTCCGCCGGAAGTCGTTAGGAGGGTGTTGAGCAATGGAGCTTTAGAGAACGACAGAACCAAAACAGAATTAACAGAACCAGAAGCCCAACAGTGCCTCATGAATATTAATGTTATGTCTCAACAGTGCATCCCAGTGGACTATATGCGTAACTGCATGCTAACAAACGATGTAAACAGCTAAGTTTGATTAGTTTATATACTTGGCGCTTAAAGGCTCATTGTGTGGATTGCTTTACATTTCATTATTCTTTAATTGTTCTAAAATAATTTGCCAGCTTTATTTTTAAGCACATACATGAACTGTGACTGTGGGTTTGATTTCTGTCTGAACCTTAAAAAAGAACAACTGAAAACTGGATAAAATAATAAACAGGAAATAAAAGAGCAGAAAGAAACTGCTGAGACTGAAACTGTTTATTCATTTATTTTTCATTCAGCACAGAGAGAGGAGGAACACAGAAATGAACCACTTTGTGCGGTTTTAGAAAAAATTAATTTATGACGGCCGTGTTATTCACTTTTCCCAACCATTCAGTTGTCATTGATTTAAGACCTGGTGACTAACTGGTGGTTCTGTCTCCAGACCAAGAGAGCTAATTGGGTCTAAATAATGTGCCTTATTTTTCCCATACATTTTCCATTGGGCCTTTTTTAATGACCTTGTGGGTTGTTGAAGTAAATAGATCAAGTCTGGAGCTGATGTTCCATCAATCAGCCTGAGTCTCATTAGTAGGTGCAGGATAAACTTGTGAACCTCAGCTGTAGTAGGTACTCTCAGGAATAGTACTGAAAGTACTGTAGAAGGTTCTGCCACTGTAAATCTGACGTTCTCCCTGACAGTGTTCCTGTTCAGGGACGGATCCACTGTCGGCAAAATGAGCCATAATGTAGCAGTGATCTCACAGTGACAGGGTCACAGCCAGTGCTAATACACAGATTATTGGGAGTTTGTGGTGACACCTCCACGTCCCTGTCACTCACGGGTCCATAGCTATAAATATCAGGTTCAATCTGATTTTTTTTTTTACCTTCTTTATTTGGTACCAGTTGACTCAGGTCTGAGATTCTAAGGACTGTCATCTAATACCTCATTTCATTGAAGAGACAAGTGTGTATTAATCCAACAGTTGGAATGAGAATTTAAGATCTCGAAACTCAAAAAACTGCAAGAAGTGAGATGTTTCCTGTGAGGGGGAATAAGGTAAAATGATTAAAACTTCGGCTTCCTCGGATATGAACTAATGTTCGTCTTGAATTATTTGTCCCTGGTCCATTCACTGATTCTTTTTTTTCTTGTTCTCAATGCTTCCACCAGGTGTCACTATTACTCTGCAACAGCATGGCCGTTCCAGCCGTCTTAGATTTGCGGTGACGCCTTATCGAAAGTAAGTAATTAAGTTTATACTGTATGCATGTGTATATCTGTGTATATGTATGTACATAAATAATACAGATTTTTTTATATGTATATTTTTAAAGTGGGATTTAAGGTGGGAGGTGACTTTACTGACACTGAACGTGTGAGAATGAATAAAAGTATGTAAAAAAAAAAGATAAGATACTATAATACAATTAAATAAGATAAGAGATATTTGGTGTTTGAATAAAAAAACACTGCCCAAAGCCACCACTCACTGCCTTTTTTATATACAGTAACATATGTTTGAATATAAAGTCAGTGAGTGTATATTTATAAATATTTGTTCCGATTTATTGACTAGTTGAAACAGATTGCTGACTCAGCACTGGCTTCATCATTTCGACCATTTCACTATTTTTCTTTCTGCAGCACAAAAACAAAACCGTTTTACAAGTTTATTTTTTTCTAGACCTTTTTTTCGACAACCCTTTAATTTTGCCTTGTCTGTTTTTTTTAGGGCATAAAATTGTAAACCTTCTCCATAGACTTTGGTGATTATTTGAATCCTTGGTCTAAAGTTTCCGAGACAGAGCATCAGTCCAGACCCCAGTAGATCCATGTTTGTTAGTTTGCAGCCCAGTTCAGAGAATCGGGTTTTGAAAAAGGAGGAAACAGAAGCTGTTGTGAATCAGCTTCTGTTTCTGATCTTCACTGATCACAGGGAGTCAGTTTAGAAAGGCTCGGCCCGGCCCGGCCCGGCTCTGTGAGACCAGAGTACAACTACAACCTGCTGCAGGACGTGACTCCAACAAACAGCCTGGAGCTCTGTATCTGACGGCTCAGACTCACAGGCTGCGTCTCTGCATGAAGCCCACAGTGAGTGGAGCTCAGTCTTTCTGAATTTTCAAACAAGCTCCACTGATTAATATTTTGTCAGCTGAGACCCTACAGTGTGGCCCTGCTGGGACTGGGATGGGGTTGAGTTTGAAGGCTGATTTTTTTTTTCTTTTTAAATATACATGTCACATCTTCTATAGATGTAAAATGGAAACAACTGCTGAGCTGCTGCAGTTCACTAAAGGGGGTTTTCCTGTTCGTTGCCATCGCAAGGGCAGCTAGCGCCACCCACATCACATTGCTCCATATTGTGAACCCACGAGATGCGATGTGGGTCGGGACGGTGCTATCTCAGTGGCAACCTGGCAGATTCGAACCCGAAACCTTGCTGATCCAGATCCGCTTCCTCAACCACTGGGCCACCACTGCCATCTTTTCTAAGTCATTTTCTTTATTGTTCTTATTGATTTTTTCTCACTTTCTCAATTTTCTAACTAACAATTTTCATAATCACAATATATTAGCATTGAAATGAGTGTTATGAATATTCAAGCGGGTGCGTATGGCCAGCTGCCAGCCAATGATACCGTAAACGATCTGTTAAAGAGCAGCATATGTCTTGGTATCTCCACCTCCATTTCTTTGGAAATTAGGACCGAAGCTCATGGTTTGCTCCAACAACTCCAGGCTGCCAAAACTTGAGCGTTGGGGAATCAGGGAGTTGGGGTTTGGCATCGACATCACCACGGCAACAGCAGCACAAACATTACCTTCATTTTATGGATGCAGATGTTTCCTGACATCAGCGACTGGAATTTAAAAAAAAAAAACTGATGGAGGTTCTAGCAGCCTTCAAGGAACAAAAATGTATTTTACTTAAATAAATGTGATTTATTCTCTCACCTGCCTGTAAAGAGCAGCTGCAGACTTCATGTACATTGGTCCAGTCTGCTGCAGTGAGAACTCAGAACTGTTCCAATATTCCTGTTCACCTCAAAAGTTGAATAATGTGTCAGGAAAAGCCACCAAACAGTCGGTGTGAAAGTGAGTGTGAATTGTTGTTCATCTGAACATATGGACTTCAGACAGAAAGTCATACTTTAACATAAACTGAGAAAAGTATGGAAAACACAGAACAGTGATGAAAAATAGAAAGAAATTAAACCACAGTTTAGTTAAATATATATATATATATATATATATACTGTAAATACTAAAATAACTTTTTATCAGTAATTCAACCACAATTTACAATTTAATGTGGAAAAATGTCAAAGAAATAAAAAAAAAAATCAACATTTCCATTTTAATCATCTTTACAAATCAGTTGACATAATGTTAAACAATATGGTGATCTTTTCCCCAGGTGTCCATGAGGAGGCGCTGCAGTTAGGCGGCCTGCGGTGACAAGCGTAATGAAGAAAAGCCAGACATCGGTGACCCAACACAAATACAGACGGATTAAAAAAAAAAAAAACAACGGAGGAGGTGAAGTGAGAGGAGGAGAGATGGGAGTCAGAAATAGAGGAGAAGACGGTCAGTAGCTGATGCAGCCCACACACACACACACACACTGATAATGATGATGAGGAATCGTGACACACACTGACACAAAAAAATACTCTGCTGTTTTTTCCATCTCTGCTTTCATATCTGTAGTTACTGTGTGTGGGAGGGAGGGGAGACAGAAAGGGAGGAACTGATCGTGAATCCTGTCATAATTGTTATAACAATTGGGTTTTGACCACTTTTCTAGAATCACACATAGATCCTGAGACACTGAGGTTTGGGTAAATAGTATTGGCCGATATTGGAATTAGAAAGAAAGAGACACCTTATTATATAAACATATATGTGCATATATTTTGTGCAGGTTCATTCACAGGTTCTTCAAACACATGGGGATTACACTGTGTTTTGATCAGATAGAGTGAGAAGGACTCACCTGAGAGACACGATGGATTCATCATCGCTGTATCTCTTTGCTGACTCTTCACCTGGGATATTTATACCGTGTCAAAAGTCTGTTTTTTTTTTTTTTTTTAGGCTCCGTCTCAGTTTTGTTGTTAACTGTTCTACAGCAGAGCAGACTTCCATCACTATGTTGATTGACAACAATACGTCCACGTTCCAGGGACAGTACAGTGAGGTCAGTTCCACAGTGTCCTCTGGACTTGAGAATTTTTAAAATTTATGTATATATATTGCTATGCTCCTATGTACCATAAAACTGTCTTTTTATTCTTTTGATTGTATATTAGGAGGAGGAGGAGGAGGAGGTCCTCATCAGCTCCTGGGAGGAGAAGGAGAATAGCGGGATGTTCAGCTTGAAGTTGGGAAACCAGCAGAGCCAAAAACTCCAACGTAAAGTTTCTCTTGTTTATCCATTATTTACAAAATGCTTTTCTGTTTTTGTGAAAACTCCCAACTGGAAGAGGGTGGAGGAACACCAAGAATGAACACAATGGAGGATTTTTTTTTATTTTTCACAGTTTTATTTATTCATTCAATTTTTGTTTTTCTTCTCTACTCCGTGCCACACCCGCCGCTCAAACCGTCTTCACTGGTGTGTAAATCTGCTCTGCTGCTGCTCAGATGTGTTTGTCTGCACTCAGATACACCGTCGCCGTGCAAAACTAAAATATTCCTTGGCACAGAGGGTAAAGACTTAAAGCTGAAAGTTGGGACATTGGTGCGGGAACGATGTATCTGAGAGCTGAGTCAGAGAACAGAGAGACGGAGGCTGTTCCTGGAATGTTCAGGAAGCCAGAATGGAAACAAAGATCTCAAAGTAGACGGAGACAGACAGTCAGCTCAGACACAGCTTTACGGTTGGAAACCATGTAAACAGCACTTTCTTTCCCAAAAATATGTCATGTTAATCATAGAAAGTGAAATATACATGCACTAAAAAAAAAAAAATTGACAAATATATGTATGTATGTATTTATTAATATACTGCATGTATGTGGGATTTAAAAGAAACCCAAACCACGTTCTTTAATAATTTATTATGTGTTGTTACATTTTATTTTCTCCTGCAATAACTGTCAGGTAAGGTAAAGAATTTACGTGGATGAGACTCAGTCTGCAAATATTCCACAAAAAGTGATGGATATTTTACCGTCGACAAAGAAAAATTGACGTCTCATAATTTCTACTGCATTTTACAAGTTAACTAAACCAGAGAAGTTGTTAATTTTTTTCAATCTCAATTCTTGATCCACAGACCTCTCATCTGTAAGGCAGCTGAACACTGCGTGTCTCTGCGTAGATTTTTAACCTTCCACCTGTAACTGTCTCAAATGTTGTCCTCTAAAGCATGAAAGGGGTGATGTTAGGGGCAGCAGAGGGGGTTCCTCTTTACTCAGCGAGCTCCTCATCAGTCAGGACAACTTTCCTGTGTCGTTTCATCAATGCCTTATTGACAGACTTTTCTCTTTTTCTCCTTTTGCGTCTAGAGGCTGACAGTGGAAGACAGAGCTGGTCCTGAATGCATCGTCAGAATTCCTTTATAAATCACTGGAACCATGCAGAGGAAGTGAATATCCATCAAAACACGCTGCCAAACCATAAACTCCTCCGCTCAGTAGTATCAATTGTTTGATTTTGTCTTGGAACCAAAACATGTGTTTTTGTAATAGTTTTATTTCAACTACAATATAGTAATAAAAATATTTACGTAGCAAGAAATATGTTGCAATTGATTTCTTCCACACAGAAATTGTGTGAAATTTGATAAAAGCATTCACAGCTCTTTGATCTATGAGTGAGGGTCTCAGCATATAGTTTTTGCTAAAAACTCTAAGAAACGGGATTTCTTAACTCGTGAAAATATCACGAAAAAAACCCAAAGGCTTTAGCCTGACCGTCTCAAAATTAGTTGAAATATAAAAAGTCCCGAAAATGCCTCATAAGAATGTTTATGTTCAAAATGCATGGCCATAAAATTAATTTTAGCTTGAAAGTCTAAAAAACATGATTTTTGAACTTGTGAAAATATCACCCAAAAAACCAAAGGCTATAGCCTTACCATCGCGAAAATTGGCCGGAAAAAAAAGTTCTGAAAATGCCTTAGAAAGCAAGTTTAGGTCCCAAAGTACACTGCCATGTAAATAGTTTGTGCTATAAACACTAAAAAACATGATTTTTAAACTTGTGAAAATATCACCAAAAAAAACCAAAGGCTATAACCTTACCATCTCGAAAATTGGCCGGAAAAAAAAAAGTTCTGAAAATGCCTTAGAAAGCAAGTTGATGTCCTAAAGTACACTGCCATGTAAATAGTTTGTGCTAAACATTCTTAAAAATATGATTTTTAAACTTGTGAAAATATCACCCAAAAAACCAAAGGCTATAG